>ML308130.1:0-18509 GCA_005239505.1 Nicotiana paniculata
ATCTGAATACCACCACTATTTTGGTTTTGTTCATTTTTGTACATGTTTTATATTGGGTTTAGTATAACAATTAATGGAAAGAAAGGACTATAGAGAATAATCATATTTAATCTCCATAATTATTAGCCATTAATCACTCTTGTAAAAAATTTAGTCAATTTTCTAACGGACATTGCCGACACTCAATCACCACAACCTCAAGCAGTAAAGAGGCGTTGACCCAATGGCTCCTTCCCTCGAATTGAATAAAATTATTTATTCATGTTTGATATTTACATTAAATTATATTAAGTAATTATAATATATTTATTAGTTTGTGTAAACACTAAAAACATGTAAGTCTACCCATCATCATTGTAGTGTCAGAAAATAAACTATTAGGAAAAGAACTTGTTTAAATTCAATTTACTCAATTAACTACAGCACTTTAAGTAATGGAAGGGTAGGTGTACCTGATTGCTTGGATTGCTTCTACAAAGATTCACACAATTAATAGGTATGGCAGGCTCGATAGTCGTGCCTCTGTCAATATGCCAATACCTTATTCTAGGTTTTGTTTCTAGCTTAGAAGTTAGAATTTATTGGCTTCACCAATTTTATTCCTACACGTGACTTGCAACCTGGCAGCAAAGGAGAATGGGCCTAGCCCATTTCTTTTGTTTAAACAACCCAATCAAGTTATTAATTTACCAACAATTACATATAGTATAAAATGTGGCCCGCTAGTAATTAACTGGTACACAATCTTACATTCTAATAATTTATTCGACTAGCTTAGTATTTGATTTAAATGTTATAAACCTGTACCGGACTCCGGAATCAAAATATGGACCCGATACCAATGGTTTTAAATATTATTTCTTTTCTTTAATTCATAAACGTTTCAACAAAACAATCTCTAAAAAATTTTGATTTCTAAGGCTTGGAACCTCGGAATTTATTTTCGGGCATACGCCTGATTCCCATATTTTACTGTGGACCTCCCGGGATCGTCGGAACACGGATCCGGGCCCGTTTACTCAAAAAGTTGACCAAAGTCAATTTTTATCAAATTTAAATTCTAAAGATCACCATTTTTCATATTTTTCACCTAAAAGCTTTCCGGTTTCATGCCCGGACTGCGCACGAAATCGAAGTATTTAATTTTAGTCTTTTTAATGGCTTTTAAGCATGGAACGGAGTCTAATTTTATAAAATGACCCCTTGGGTCATCACAGAATCGATGTTCAAAACTCAAAAATTCACTTTATAAAATTTTAGACAAAAACCCTAATTTCTCTTTTGAAATCATCAACTAAAAGCTAAAAATAAAGATAGATTCATGAAATATAATCAACACCGAGTAGAAAATATTTATCCCAACCCATATGGTGAAAATCACCTCAAAAATTACCCAAATACGAGCTCCCCAAAAATGTGACCAAATGAACAAACCCTCGATATTATATGCTTCTGTCCAGTTGTTGTGCCTCATTTCTTGTTCCAAACAATCCCAAAACTCGCTTTTGATGCTCCAACAGATTTCTTGTGAAATTCCATATAAGTTAGGATTTTGAATCACTCCATTTGAACTTATAATGAAGGAGATTTGTTGGTTTAAATATTTGAAAATAGTACAGATTTTTAAATATGAATTCAGTAAAAATTTCGTAATTAATCTAAAAAATTGGGCAACCCAATTCTTAGTAAAATGACCATAAATTCTTCATATGATGTCCAAATTCGACGATTATTTTTGCTATGACTCCGTAATTACGATACGAATATAATTCTTCAATCAAAACAGAAATTAGATCTCACATGCTTAATATGGTACTGTTTATGCATGAAGAAATGATGTTAAAATGTCAAAAAACGAGCGCAACACAACCCAAACTTATCTGAAACTCACCTGAGCTCCTCGGGACACCATCCAAACATACCAACAAGTCCCATAAACTAAACACTTACTTACTCGAGGCCTCAAATCACGCATAACAACATAAAACCACGAATCGCACCTCGAATCGAACTTAATGAACTTTTAACTTCCAAAACTCGTGTCGAACCATATCAAATCAACTTGGAATGAATTCAAATTTTGCACACAAGTCCCGAATGACATAACAAATCTATTACAACCCCTGGAATTCCGAACCCGATATCATCAAAGTCAACTTTGGTTGAAACTTATGAACATTCAAAACCCTCAAATTTCAAATTTTCATCAATTAGTGTCGAAACCTTCTAGAAATATCCCAATGCAAATCCGGACATACGCCCAAGTCCAAAATTACCATCCGGACCTAATGAACCATCAAAAATCCGATCCAAGGTCAAATACTAAAAAGTCAAACATGGTCAACTCTTCTATCTTAAAGCTTTAAACATGAAATTCATCTTTCCAAACTAATTCTGAAACACCAAAAAACCAAAACTGACGATATACACAAGCCATAATACATCATACAAAACATAAATAGCTGGACGGAATGCAATGCGCATAACGATCAGTCGGGTCGTTACATTCTCCCCCACTTAAACATATGTTTGTCCTCGAACGTGCCAAGAGTCGTTCTAAAGCTATAAAATCACCATGTAACCTTACCGTGCACATACCCAGGGGTGATCCCACATCACTCAAAATACCTATAAGTCTAACAACACAACATAACTGAAGATCCTTAATTCAACCTTAGCTCATAAGCCTTAGAACCCAATTTCAAATATCCAGAATTCCTTACAAGACTCGAATCTTGCATCTATACACTGTATAGGTCAGAACAAGCTTTATCAAACCGTAACCATAACCCAAGATGAAATCTCATGATATACCATATAACTCGCATTCTTATAGCAATAATTTCTAATCACCGTAGCTGCTTAAAAACAAACCTGATATCAGTGGTAAACCTCATATCAAATAAAACATCATTCAAAACCTTTGTACATTGTCGATGATGAAAGGAACACGCAGAAACTCATAACCACTCATCAGATCGACACAATTCATGGATCTCTCCCTCCTTCGGCAAGAACTATAGCTAATTTTGAGGGTGATTAGTGACATTATTCTTCCAAATATTCTGCAATCAAATATGATAGCACCCATTCTAGGTCCAACGACCTCATCTCATCAAATAAAGCCACTCTACTAACATGCCACAATAATATAACTTTAAGCCACAAACTATGAAATCTGTGCACCAATATGCAACAATTCAAATGCACCCAAATATGGAAAATAATTCAAATGTAAGAACCGTCTCGCAAGCTCAACATGCACCACCACATTAGCACTTCTACGAACCCATCATACATAGTAGAACTAAGACGCACGAAGATAATACAAAGGATCATATCTCAACATAGCCGCACTGCAATGCGTAACCCATCCAAACACTGGTCCAGATGAAATACCTCAAGCCACCATGCGCAAAATCAACAACTACACGCAGTTCGGCATCTAATACACGAAGTGCATGACCATAACCTTGTAGAAGCAAATAACGCAATATAACACAGTCCGGAGAGAAGATAACCAAGGTGCAATCAACCATTCAACACCCCAATAACCATCTCGCATAATTTTTTTTACAAGACCCCAACAGAACCACATCATGTGTGCATATAACTAATAAATCACAACCCCTCCTAACATAGAAGAGTAACATAGAGAACATATCAGAATATGAACAATTCAACTCTAACTGAATGACACACCTTTCAGCAATAACGATGTTGAGTCAACAAATCCAACCTGGTATAGAATACCCATCCTCCTCGAGCCTACCAATGGGCCCCCTAATCAACACCAGTCATCTCCTAATTGAGAAATTTCCCTCCAAAAGTCCACAATCACCTAACCATAGCACGTACTACCATCTAGCTAACTTTGGCCACATATTCATTGTCCACTACCCCGAAATAATTAGTTTTTGAGATGTCCCAGTCTCCAAATCCATAATACACATGAATCACCATAGTCGATCCCAACTCTGCCACTCGAATGACTAACACATCTATCATACATAATCGTCCCCATGAGAAATACTTCTATAATTTTTCCATATCATATAGCAAAATTTGAACATCAATA
Source organism: Nicotiana paniculata (assembly GCA_005239505.1). Classification (NCBI taxonomy): domain Eukaryota; kingdom Viridiplantae; phylum Streptophyta; class Magnoliopsida; order Solanales; family Solanaceae; genus Nicotiana; species Nicotiana paniculata. Next base: position 4,079 of record ML308130.1, read on the forward strand.
GTCGATCAACCAGGTGAGTACCACTACTAATGAAGCATTCGTAAGTTAAAACATAGTGCACCTTCTGAAATGCCCACCCTTCTCAGGCGGTACCAAGTATTAATAGCATTCATCTAGTCATCTGAAACCATCCATGTTATCTAAGAATTCCTGACCTCCCTTCCAAAAGTGAACTGTGACCTTGCACATGCAAATCTCAATCCCACACAACACACTGCATCAATCATGCCATCATATGAAAATCACGAGAATCTTATAATCAACTCTGAATCACCAGCAGAATACATATCCGATCAGTTAGAAACCTTCTGTTGATTCCATCCAGGAGAAAATCACAATACACAACATGCTCCTCACACCAGTATGAAATATCCATCTCAAACAAGGGTAGAAACCATTGAGAATTCTTCGAAACCTATTTTCACATAAGCAAGACATCAGAACTGGATCTCTCTAACTCAACCAAGCCGTGCAGGTCTCCAAGCCCAAGATATTGCCGCACATCTGTAGAGACTCACCACATCATAAGTACCCAAATAACCTATCATATCCATTATCGTGTTGATCCAATCTATTACCAAGCTGTCCTATTTCTCCAAGTTCCCTTCAAGGTGACACTTAGGCATGTTTTTACGATTCCAATAGCTTCGTATGGTGGTTTTGGACTTAGGCGTGTGTCCGGATTTAGATTTGGAGGTTTGTAGGTTAAGTTGATGGAATTTGGTTAAATTGGAAAGTTGAAGGTTTGGAAGTCGAGAGGTTTGACCGAAAGTTGACTTTGATGATACGAGGTTTGAATTTTGATTATGGGAGTTGGTATAGCTCTGTTATGTCATTTCGAAATTGCATGAAAAATTTGACGCCATTCCAAGTTGGTTTGATATGTTTTGGTACGAGTTCTAGAAGTTGAAAGTTCATAAGTTTATTAAGTCGGTTCGATGTTCGATTCATAGTTTTGATGTTTTTTTATTGTTGTTTGAGGCCTCAATCAAACCCACATTTTGTTATGGAACTTGTTTGTATGTTTGAACATGGTGCCAGGGACCTCGGGCGTGTTTCAGATGGGTTACGGGTCACTTCCTCCTATTTTGGAATGCTGATTGCTGGTATCTGATGTTCTTCTTTGCGATCATGAATGAACAATCGCGATCGCGAAGGATATTTCGTGACTGGTCCTTTTTCCTCCTTTGCTTTTGCATGGTTTTGTTCGCAATCACGTGCATGTGAGTGTTATTTCTTCGCGTTCGCAGTTGGTCTGTCGCGTAGCATTGACCATGATGGGGAGGCAAAGGCTTTTGTTATTCGCGTTCTCCTAGTATGTCCCACCATTGTGATGACTGATTCACTGATGAATGTCGCGCCCCCCCCCCCCCTTTTCCNCTCGTTCCTTTTGGGAAAGCGATTTGCATATTTTGAAGAGTCGCCACCTAACAATTTTAACGGTGCGTTAGGGCACCTAAGGGGTTCAATTACAACTACTCTACTAAACAGAAATTGGGTAAGGTCTTGAAATTATCCTAAGGGGAAGGTGTTAGGCACCCCTCAGGATCCACAAGTATGGTTCCCGCCCAAATGGTTTCTGTGAATTTGTACGGCTTAGCAAAAAAACAAATGAAGGATCAAATAATAGGGGATTTAAATCTTTGTAAATGTTTGAAAATAGTAAAGAAGATTAGATTTTGAAAGGATTACAATCTAAGCATATAAAAGGTATCCTAGGTGATTGTTAAGAGGATTGTCGTGGTGTCCACACGTGATTTTTCCATGTGTAATAACCCGGCCGGTCATTTTGAGTGTTGTAGCCCCGTTCCCCCATTTACTGCTTATTTTGTGCTCATTTGTCAATATGTGACTGGATGCAATAGTTAGTTCGGTTCCGGGGATGTTTCGGAATGAGTTGAGACACTTAGTCTCAAGGATGGATGCTTAAGTTGAAAAGGTTGGCTAGATGTTGACTTATTTTTAAATGCGTTGGAACAGAGTTTTGTTGGTTCTGATAGCTTCGTTCACACGACACACTATAGAGGTAGTGCCTCCAAATCTTCAATGCATGAACAATAGCTGCCAACTCAAAGTTATGAACAGGGTAATTCTTCTCACAGATGTTCAACTTCTGAGAAGCGTATGCAATCATCCTCCCATCTTACATCAGTACTACACCAAGCCCAATATACGATGCATTACATGACACAGTATAGGATCTTGAACTTGTAGGCAACACCAACACTGGGGTTGTAGCCGAAGCAGTCGTGAGCTTCTGAAAGCTTAACTCACACTCATAGGACCAACTAAAAGGGGCACCCTTCTGGGTCAATATAGTAAATGGGGTTGCTATGGATGTGTCACATCTCGAACTTGGGCCTGGACGTAACACGGCACCCGGTGACTGACTACATGCGACCAAGCGAACCAATTGGTTGGCTGAATCAACATGTGATATCACATCATACTAAATGCGGAAGATAAACTAACACATGCTGATATACTGAAAGTCTGGATAATATAAATCAAAGTGTGGAAATACTAATACAATTCTGAAACATATTTATAGCCAACATAGCTTAATATGAAAAGCCTACGACTCTGTCTAACTGATACTCTAGTCTATGAAGCCTCTAATAAAGTACTGAAAAACACTGACTATCTAAGAATACTGAAGACTGTAAGGTAGTGATAGTTCCCCGAACGAACTGAGGATCACCAAATAGCTAGTATGAGAATCCTAGCGCTCTGAATCATCAACCTGTAAATCATTACCTGCATCATGAGATGTAGGCCCGGGGAAAAAGGGACGTCAGTACATTTGAATTGCACTCGTATGTAAAGCTAAGCTGATAAGGAATTAATAATTGACAACTGAAATGATAACTAGTGATAACTGAACTGATAACGGATATGATAACTGATAACTGAAATGGTAACTAATAATTGAACTGAAAGGAAGTAAGGATATGAATACTCCCTCTTCTGAATGATGAACAACAAGTTTATCTGAATATAAAACTGCGGCCTCAGGCCCAATATATATATGTGCCCAAACTGCGGCCTCGGGCCCAAGTATACATATACATAACTACAACCTCAGGTCCAAAGATGAATAAAGCATAAACTGCGACCTCAGGCCCAAAGATGCATAAAGCATATAAATTGCGGCCTCAGGCCCAAATATAGGTGTTAAACATTCAGGAATTTAAAACCAGGAACTGGGAATCATACTGCGAGACATGATACTGAAATGCTAAATCACACTGAGTTAAATAATACTGGAATACTGAATAGGACTAGACTGAGATATGTATTCTTGAACTGATTATGAGCACTGAAACTTCAACTGCTTATGAAATGCTGAGTAAGCTATACTGAGACTCAGGGACATCAAACCCAAGTCTATGTTGAATACAAACTGAGCTCACAACGTTCAGAATGAAAGTCATGAACGAGTTATGAATCTAGAGAATAGAAGTTCTACGACTACTCAAGGAACTAGGCTAAACTATATTTCTGAGGCAATTAGTAACGTGGTAAAAGAAACACAGTATAGGGAGAATCATTAACATTCCCAAACATAGAGAGTTAGCCTGACATGCCTTAAATTCCTGCTCTTGAGCGCAATACAATGTTTGTGAACCCTTTCAACTTTAATCTTTTTGAAGTTCAATCCCCTTGAATTCGAGTTCTATGGTTCCTTCTCTCAACAATGATGTCCCAATCGAATATCTAATGATTTGGAGGGTTTACCAATGTTAATAAAATGTTGGGGAATTGAAATAAACTTAGAATCACTATTAGAACTTACCTTGGGTGGTGGAGGGACACTTAAGGAGTTAGGTTTTTGAGAGCTTTCCTTTCTAGAGCAAGTTTTTATGTTTTTTCGGGCTGTGGAGGGACGAAATAGGGTGAAAACATGACTTCCCAGGTCGGCCACCGCGCCCCAGAAGTCCTGACTGCGGTCCCGAACGCGCAAACAGCTGGAGCACTGTTTCACGACCGCGGTCGTGGTGGAACGCGGCCGAACGCAGTGGATAGGCACTGTTCTGTAATTCGGGCATAACCTTTTCCAAATAACTCCGTTTGGGATCCAAAATATATCGTTGTAAAGCAATTTAAACGTCCTACAACTTTCATGCTTTGAGCGTTTCCAAATTCTTGACAAATCTTCACCAAAACCTGCTGGAAGACGGACCTTCTGCAAACTTAGTCGATTTTGTCGAATCTTATGCATCTCACTTTCCATCTTGATTTTGAAACAACTATTTTCACCCATACTCATACCGATAAGACTTCATATGTCTAAGATATAACCTTACTACTCATTTTACACATTCATCTCTAAGCCAAATTTATGGGGTGTTACATTATCTCTCCCTTGGGATCATTCGTCCTCGAATAATTGTCCTGACTGTAACTTCTGCTAACTCCGGACCTTAAACGGGTCTGGGGTAAACATGAACTTTTATTAATACTTGCATACTAAAGTGAATGAATACATGATTACTGAACTGTTTATACTGAACTTAATGACTACTGCATTGACTGAATATTGGTCTGCCATGGATACATGAATATAGAACTAACATGGATCTTTGAATATTGAACTGGCACGAATATTTGAGAATCGAACTAACATCAATATCAGAGCACTAAGTTGGCATAATTATCTAAGTATTGGACTGATATGAGTAGCTGAGTATTGAACTGACTCGAATATCTGAGTATTGAACTGACATGAGTATCTGAGTACTGGAAACTTGAATGTTATAACATGACACGTGAAATACTGGTTGTACCACCATTGCTAATTGACCGATCCTTCGCAAGATTCTATATGGCCTAATATAGTAGGGACTATGCTTCCCCTTCTTCCCAAATCTCGTAACGCCTTTCAAAGGCGAAACTTTCAGAAACTCTCAATTTGATCATGCGTTTAAAATGAGTGAGATAATCTTGTTATAAAGTCCATACTTACAATATCCCCTCAAGAGTTTGTGTATTCTGTGATAAACTTGGCTTCTTGCTGCTCGACTTTCACTTGCTGATAATTCAGGCACTTGGCCACAAAGTCTGTGATGTTCTTTTTCATGTTGGTCTGCCAACAAACCTCCTTGGTCATGATGCATATTTGGGGAACCTGGATGGAAAGAATACCTGGAATTTTGGTCTTCTAACATGATCTTCCATCTTTAAGTCCATCTATGTCTAGAACACACAATTTCTCTTGGTACCTCAAAGTACCATCATCTCCCCCTTATTCAAAAGCCATCGTCTTATACTTGTGAATCTCCTCTTTCAACTACAACACATAGGGATCATCAAATTTTTTATCCTTCTCTTCGGCTACTAAGGGGGAACAAGTCCTGTTCTAGACAACAACTCTGTCGTCTTCGGAGTCCGAAGTCGAACTCCTCTTGGCTGGTGAATTTTCTTTCACTAGAGTTCTCTTATCTGCCTCAATCATGAGTTATACTTCCCACACTTGATTATCTTCTTAAGCACTTCCTGAAAACACTTATAGCACTATTGTGAACTAAGTCTTTGACATGTACTCTAAACTTTAGAGTCCCGTACAATGGCACTACCCTCATAACACATAAATAGGCATGATTTTATAGCTTTTCTGTGATCACTTTATCATCAATAGCTAAGCTCGGTGATCATTCTACTCGCTTTGGGTTTCTTACACATGCTAGATATAATCCCTATGGTAATTATACAATATTCCCCCATTACCAAACTGATTTTCTTTTTCATATCCAATGCTAACTATTCGAGTTTCATCTGGACTTACTGATGGTTTTCACATCACCTCTTAGACTAAAGGTCTTATACTTGTGGATCCTCCTTTTTTTTGTTGGGATCTAACTAACTTTCCTTATTTTCTGCAATTATGCACTCTATGTCAACGACGACTACTCTTCCAAATTACTTCAGAGTTAGAAAAACTAAATTATTCACATAACTGAAAGCTAATGTATTCACAACTATCATACACAATCTTAATAATCTAACTCTGCTCACACTGTCAATCTTGGAGAAACCACATTTTGATAATTCCCAACGGCTATTCTTCTATAGTTTGCTCTCTTATTGCTAGCTGATTGTTTTTCCCACTATCACTTAAACTCTTGGGTTCTAACACACATTCGGTATTTCAAATTGTCATCCACTCACTAGAGTTAACCTGGCTAAGTAAATCAAAATGTACCTCTACTAGCTCTGTTGAAAGTGCTAATTCACTGTATCTACTCAAACTTACTTACTATCCTTTTTCTAAGCGCCTGCTAGCATCTTAATTTCTCCTCTTGCTTTGAATATCTAAAGTGAAGCATAAGGTTACGCTTACTTCTCTCATCATTTGACCGTATTATTTTGCCGCACTCTATCATTCTTTTTGAACTATGTCCATGGATCACATTTAGGAAAATTTCATCTGTCTTAAACAAAATTAGAATATCTAACCCCAAATTTTCTATATACTTCAAAATCACTTCCGACCATAAACATCTGTAGTAAACACCTAGTCACATAATCTAAGGGGGAACTATCTTATCTTTTATCTCACAGTAATAGCCGCTTCTTACAATATTTCACTAATGTGGTACTTTCTAATTCTGATTTGAATAAATCTAAACAACTAAAAATCATTCCTTGAAATTTAATATCGGCTGCTCTTGGTTCTCATTTCGTACATCATGTATTCTTAGTCATATACCTGAGTTGTGCGAAATCACATCTTTGATAATAACAGACGTTAAAATAGTTTTTAAGTATAAAACTAAAAATAAGCTTTGCTCTTCTCTCTCGGCGCACGTTAGATGAATTAAACTGCGCCTTTGCCGGAGATGGGAAGACAAGGGAGGCCAAGGAAAAACCAGACCAAAACACTGATAATTGACCGTGAAATCAAGGAGTTTAGCTCAAAAGACCAAGGAACTCAACATGCAAAGGGGAAAATGCAAGAGGAGGAAGGGGATCTAGACAGAGATAGTGAAGTGAACTGGCCATATCTGAGTTGCAATTGAGTTAAATCAGCTGGAATAATGAGTCCTACTATGCAAGGAAGCATCAGAGTAAACATATCGCCGATTGCCTTAGGTGGAGCAAGCTCAAGTAAGTTAAAATCTAATGGAACAGTAAATGCTATGAAGGAGCAGAACAATGAAGTTGGGAGTGTAAGAACTGAGGAAAACCAACAGAATCAGATGAAACCAACTATGTTTGGAAGATCATGGCTGGATTGTTGCAGGAAAACAAATTGGCGGTGAAAGGAATGGATCTAACATATGTACCACCGGTGATACAAGAGGGTGAGGTAGTAGTTCAAATTATAAAAGAAGATATTGCTGAGGAAAAACATAAATGGGATTGAGCAGTAATAATGTATGTGGCGGGAAATACGCCAACTATAGGAGCTATTGAACAATTTGTTGCTGCTCAATGGGGGAAAATCAGAAAACCTAAGGTATTATTCTATAGTGATGGATATTTCATAATTTTGATGCATAGTAATGATGATAGAGATGAGATGCTGATGAATGTGCCATACACATTGAACAGCAGACCTGTTAACTAAAAGCATGGACTGAAGGGTTTGATTTTATTGAAAAGGTCTTGAAAACTAACCATTATGGGTAAAGTTTCCAAAACTCCCACTGAACTATTGGAGTAGCAGGGCACTAAGCAAGATTGGTAGTGGACTAGGGAAGCCTTTGTATGTTGATGCATGCACAACTGTAGCTAATAGAATCTCCTATGCATGGATCCTTATTGAGATGGACATAACTAGGACCCTACCAGGGTTAATTATGTTGATTGATCCTAGTGGTAGGGTAATAGAGCAAATAGTGCAGTATGAATGGAGACCAAAATATTAACAAAGTTGTTGTCAAATTGGGCATTCATGCCAAGAAAGAAAGAAGATTCAAGAGGGAGGACAGAGAACATATAGTGGGTAGAATCAGCAAAAGATATGGAAAGCTGTAAGAAAACTTGACCCAAGCTCTGATGGAATTGACACAAGAGGTAGATTTTTGGAGATGATGGAGGACAGCAATGAGGGGATCCATAATAAGAGTCTAAATAAAGAACAATGGCAAATGGCTACAAGCAAATCTACATCTAAGAAGAATGGAAGGGGTAGATATGAGAAAGAAATAAACATTGGTAATGCGTTCAATGTACTGGTAGACACTGCACAAAAGCTTGTCCAGATGACAGGAGCACAAAATAAGGAGAATGAACTGCCTAGAGATAGAGGCAGAGATGGGAATAGGAGTAAAACAAATTTACAACAATGAACATCATTACCTGGAATGTTAGAGTACTGAATAAGGGGTATAAGCAAAAAGAATTAAAAAAATTCATAGGGGTGAATAAGGTGGTAATAATGGTTGTTCTAGAAAATAGAGTTAAGGAAGATAAGGCTGAATTTGTCATTAAGAAAGTATTCAATAGATAAGATGGAAGGCAAACTATGCACATGCTCCAGGTGGAAGAATATGGGTTGTTTGGGATCAGACAAAGGTGGAATTTGAGTGTATTGAAATGCATCAACAATACATAATAGGGGATGTTAAAGAGGTGAATAGTGGTAAAAATTTACATTTGGTGCTATATATGGAATGCATACTATTCAAGATAGGAAACCACTGTGGAAAGATATGGGAAGAATACTAGCTGGTATACAAGGCCCTTGTGTGCTAATGGGGATTATAATACTATCTTAAATACTGATGATAGGGTGCAAGGGACAGTAGTGCAGGAGTTTGAAGTTAGAGACTTTAAGGAGTTCATCTGGAGAGCTGGTTTAAATGAACTAAAGGCAGTTGGTAGGAATTTCACTTGGACCAACAATCATGTGCATAAAAAAATTGATAGAATTCTAGCCAATGATGATTGGATTCAAAATTGGCCACTAATGGAGGGGAAAGTAATGCAATCGGGGTTCTCTGATCATTGTCCATTAAGTATAACAATGGACTATGAGCAGCAAAGTGCGAGGAGGCCCTTTAAGTTTTTTAAATGTATGGTGCAACTTTCTAAGTTTGAGAATATTGTATATGAATGCTGGAAGCAAAGAGGTGGAGATACAAAAATGAGTAAAGTCTGAATGCATCTGAAAATAATGAAACACAAGCTAAAATAAATGAATCAGGAAGAATTTAGTAATACAAGTCAGAGAGTCCAAACAGCAAGAACAAGGTGGGAGGAGATTCAGATGGAAATGGATGGGCCTGATAGTAGAAATGAAAGAATAATACAGGAAGAAGAGGCAAATGAGGAGTTGGCAAAGTGGAGTGAAATTGAGGAAAGCATAATGAAACAAAAATCAAGAATCAAATGGCTCAAACTTGGAGATGAAAATACTGCACATTTTCATGCTTGCGCTAAGAGTAGGCAAGCCACTAACCATATTGGAAGTTTGTTTAATGATGCAGGTCAATTACTAAATACAGCAAAGGATGTGGAAGCTGAAATCCTAAAGTTTTATAAACAACTCCTTGGAACAGCAGATATACAAATGCTAGCAGTAAACTCAGAAGTGATGATGATGGGAAACAAGTTGAGAAGACAGCAACAAATGAGCTTAATAAGAGAAGCTAATGAAGATACAGTCAAGCAAACAATGCAGGAGATTGACGATAACAAAGCCCCAGGCTGTGATGGATATAATGCTTTTTTCTACAAGAAAGCATGGCATATCATTGGAAAGGAAGTCACACAAGCAGTGTTGGAATTCTTTGAAAGCTCAACAATATACAAGCCAATCAATTGTACATCTATAACATTGATTCCTAAAGTAAAAAAATCTCAATAGCATCAAAGAGTTTCGACCTATATCATGTTGCACAGTCTTATACAAGATCATATCCAAGGTCATGACATCCAGATTACAAGAAGTATTGCCAGGCTCTATAGACAATTGCCAAGCTGCATTTGTGCCAGGAAGAGTAATCACTGACAACATTAAAATGAGCCATGAACTAATCAAAGGGTATGGGAGGAAGAATACATCACCTAGATGTATGCTAAATATAGACATGCAGAAGGCTTATGACTCAGTGGAGTGGGTGTATGTAGGGCAGGTAATGAGACTACTGGGATTGCCTGAGAAATATGTGAGATGGGTGATGGCATGTGTTAGAACTGTATCATACTCAATTAATATCAATGGAAAGCCAAGCAAGCCATTTGAAACAAAAAGAGGTTTAATACGGGGGATCCAATTTCACCATTGCTATTTGTTATTGTGATGGAATACTTAAGTAAACTACTGAAGAAGTTAAGTAGTAACAAGAATTTCAGTTTCCATCCAAGATGTGCTAAAATGAAGATCATACAATTGGGTTTTGCTGATGATTTACTGTTATTTTGTAAGGGTGATGAGAAATTTGTGCAGGAAGTTCATAAAAGGTTTCAAATATTCTCTAAAGCTTCAGGGTTAGTTGCAAATGCACACAAAAGTAGTGTTTACTTTGGTGGTGTAGAAAGTAGGATGCAATAAAGAATATTGGAGATATTAGGATATACTAAAGGTGAGTTGCCTTTTAGGTATCTTGGTGTCCCCTTAAGTACTAAGAGATTATCACTTGTCTAATGTGAACCATTGATTGAGAAAATACTGAGCAGAATTCAAAGCTGGACAGCCAAGTTCCTTTCATATGCAGGGAGAGCAATTCTGATTAAAAGTGTATTGAGTACAATACAAAATTTCTGGGCACAAGTGTTTATATTGCCAAAGAAGATTATCCAATTCATGGAGACAATATATAGAAGATTTTTATGGTCAGTGAATGCAGAACCAACAAAGAAGGCACTGATAGCTTGGGACAAGATGTGCCTACCTAAGGTTGCAGGGGGTCTAAACCTTACGAACATTGAAATCTGGAACAAAGAAGCTATATGTAAGCTGCTATGGAATATATGTAAAAAGAAGGAGACAATGTGGGTGCAATGGGTACATACGTACTGTATAAAGAAAAAATGTATATGGGACATAGAACCAAAGGCTGCCTCTTGGGTAATTCAGAAGATTTTCAAAGCAAAGGCATATTTTCAGGAAGCAGGTCTAACTGAAGAAAAGGTGCAGCAGATCAACAAGTATTCCACCAGAGAGATGTATAAAACTCTGCAAGGGGTGATTCCAAATGTGCAACGGAGAGGCCTATTCTCCAACAACAAGGGGATGCCAAAATGGATATTTATCCTAAGATTGGCAATTCTAGAAAGGCTAGCTACCAAAGAGAGATTGACAAAATATGGGCTAGTTGAGGAAACCATATGTGCACTGTGTCAAAGGAGTAATGAAACAGTGCAACATCTATTTTTTGAATGTGAAATAACATGGGAAGTTTTGCAAACGATGCTACACTGGCAAGGGATCATGAGGCAAAGGAAGCAATGGCAAGATGAAGTGTAATGGGCAGTGTAGAAAGCAAATGGAAAGAGTGCCGGAGCAGAGCTATATAGGATGACTTTTGCTGTTGTAGTCTATTAATTGTGGAAGGCTAGGAATGAGAGAATTTTTCAAAAGAAACAAGTCAATGTATCAAGTATAGTGAAAATGGTAGTATAAGAGATTCATATATATGCTCAAAACTATCCAAAACTGGATGTTTATTTGAGAGGTAAAAACTGGTATCCAATATAAATGAGGAAGGAGAGTAGTTGAGTAGGAGAGAGTGATGTAGTCTCATGTTGGGGCTTCATGTCCAACAAGAGAGATAACAGTATTTGTTTGAGTGTACGCTGTAAATATTTACTTGGTAGTAAAGTTCTTTAATTACCAAAAAAAAAAAAGATAATAACTAACGTTTCTAACTCCTAGGTACTTTAACCATAGGCTCTTTTCTGTCCAAAACTACAGTGACCAATGTTTCTGACATTTGAACTATCATTATCCAACTTGTGGCTCCATTTCAAAGAATTAAAAGAAATTGTTCTCTGAGGTAAAACACATACGATTACCATATACAAACTTATTCTTCAGAGTATACCATCATCTGATTAATCACTTCCTGCGCCATCCGATGAGTCTTGGTCTTAATCCATACCTAAAATATGCGAAGGTTTCGCTATAATCACTGTTACTTATATTTTCTTTGAGAACCCATGTGCACCATTGTATACTCAGAAGTCACCAGAAATTTTGATACACTGAAAATTGGATATTTGGTAACTGAATAACTAATAAGTGGCATCCTGAATAACCATAAACTTGTTAACTGAAAGATTATATAACTGGTAATTGAGGTAAAGTGATAATCATAGAACATAATAACTGCTTTTGTACTTTTTAGTAAGGTTATGCTCTAATATGAACTACTATCCATTGTATCCCACTTCCAACATCCTCTCAAGTCTTATTTGTTACTAACATGTAATCCATAATTATACCCTAATAGGGAAATCATCCTATCTAGAACCTTGGATTTTTTTCTTGCTCGTCACTTGTATTCGATACGTATGGAATTCGATAGGAACAGAAGGCTAACTGTTGCTCTAAGCTTCATGGAATGATCTAGAGTAGAAAGAAGTGAGACAATCCTGGATGTCTTGATAGTTAACCATTTATATGAGTGGCCGACACACACATATAAAAGAAACTCTACTGGACATGGCTTCATAGACTCCCTAGGACTCTTGAACCAAGTGTTCTAATACCAAGCTTTGTCACGCTCCGAACCTGGGCCTGGACGTAACACGACACCCGGTGCATGACTACATGCGACCAAGCAAACCAACTGGCTGGCTGAATCAACATGTGATATAACATCATACTAAATGCGGAAGATAAACTAACACATGCTCATATACTGAAAGTCTGGATGATATAAATCAAAATGCGGAAATACTAATACAATTCTGAAACATATTTATAGCTAACATAACTTAATATGAAAATCCTACGACTTTTTCTAACTGTTACTCTAGTCTATGAAGCCTCCAATGAAGTACGGAAAAAACATTGACTGTCTAAGAATACTGAAGACTGAAGACTGTAAGGTAATGATAGTTCCCCGAACGAACCGGGGATCACCAAATAGCTGGTACGAGAATCCTAGCGCTGTGAATTGTCAACCTGTAAATCAGTACTTGCATCGTGAGATGCAGGCCTCGGGAAAAAGGGACGTCAGTACATTTGAATTGCGCTGGTATGTAAAGCAACTGAAAGAAAGAATTATAGATACTGAAAGTGAAACTAAGCTGATAACTGAGAATTAATAATTGATAACTAAAATGATAACTAGTGATAACTGAACTGATAACTGGTAACTGATAACTGAAATAGTACCTAATAATTGAACTGAAAGGAAGTAAGGATATGAATACTCCCTCTTCTGAATGATGAACAACTTGTTTATCTGAATATAAAACTGTTACGCCCCACAATATTACTCTGATGTTACGTCTAGCAGTACTACATTACGATGATGTTATGCCTTGTAGTACTACATTACGATGATATTACATTTCGCAGTATTAAATCACGAAAAATGTTGCACCCTGTAGGATTGTACGTTAGATTTGTCGTAAGGTAATTAACATCAGCCCAAGAAAAAGATTATTTGGATATTATAAGGATTATACTATTGCAAACAAGTGATGAGTAAATTCGTGAAGGATAAAGGGTACACGAATTAAAGAATATGAGTTTTGAAAGTAACCAATTTGGGATAAAATACGAGTCGAGCGATAATACCCGATAATTATGAACTAGTACCATGCAAGGTATCATATGACCGTGATAAAGTGATGTGTAAAGTATATGAAAAAATAGTAGTATTTTTAGGTAAATCGAGATAATTCTTAATTATATGGGTAATTGGTTAATTACCGGGTAACGAGACATTACCCAATTAACTAATAAGTGGATAGAAATTACTAAATTACACATGGCAAGAAGCCACCATTCAAGAAATGACTAAGTAGTCACTTATGCCTAGGTGGCTACCTAAGCATAAGTGAGAATTAATGCTTTATCAAAAAACGACTTATAAAAGTCTTGTTACATTTTCCATATTGAACAAAGTGAGAACCCAAAAAACGTTATCCATTCAAAAAGCAAACCATCTTCTTGGATTGATGTCCAGAAAGCTTCAAAGAAGCAAATTTCATTCAAATATTTTCGAAGAATCAGAAGCATCTTGGTTTGATGTCCAGAAAGCTTCAAAGAAGCAAATTTCATTCATATAATTTCAAAGAAACAGAAGTAGATTTTGTTCAAAGAATTCAAAAAAAAGCAGAAGCTTAATCCGATATTTTTGAGTTCTAAGCTCAATCATCGAAGGTTTTCCAACGAAATACTATACATAACTTTCCCTATTCCAGGTATGTTAAGTCCATCCTTTCTTTCCTTTTGGCATGATCCAAATTATACGGAAGAAACGAGCAAACTCACGGTTTCTATAAATTACTCTATTCATAGAAATAC
>MDKI01040122.1:0-34234 GCA_005239505.1 Nicotiana paniculata
ATAATTTCAGTCGTAGTTCAATTAATCTTTCTGTTTCCGTTACAAGAAGATACTCGGACGATACAATAAAGTTTTTTTACTAGTTCTAGTCATTGTGTTTTTACTAATCAGGGCCTTACGTGACAGAATCTAAATTAGTCGGCTGGGGACATGGAAAAAAAGAAAGATAAGTCATTAGGAATATTGACTCTGTTACTAAAAAAATCTGGTAAAGAGAATGTTGATCAAATATATGAAATTGAAGAATGCCCCAAAATAAATGGAAAAGACAAATAAAAGTCTCCATGCCACTACACAAGGTATTGGGAGTGACACATCTATATATACGTGCATTGGTGTTTATTCCAAAAGAAATTTAAAAGCATCTTTATTATAGAAAAAAGTCTTGTGCCAAACCCTTTTAACATGAGACTTGGGGGGAATCAAATCTATTAGTCCTGCCCTACTTGAAAACAAGGTCAATCATTATTCTATCTTATCCAATTTTCAGCTCCAATTAAGTACTAATAAAGAAAAGAAATTGGGTATCAAAATTGTTCTATAGAAGCTTTTACATGGATACTTGCACTTGTATGAACTCAATTTTATATACCAATTTTTTATTATTTAAATATTGACAAGCTTAACATAAGTAGGTTATGGCAGTGTTAAAACTTTCACTAATTAAGGAGATCTAAAATATAAAGAAATAAACATACGATCAAGTTATCTAGATACAACATCTACTATATATGTTAACATAAAAAATAATTTTCATCTTGTAATATAGTGTAATTTTTCGACGAAAGGGGTTCAAATGTATTCCCACAGCTCCATACTATGTAGGATGAATACATGTAAGAGGTAATAATCTTCAGAGTGACAGAATAATTTCATTTGATATTACTACAGTACTTGCAATTTTACTCAAATTGATGTCATGTCCTTTTCTATGTTTTGAGAAAAACTATGTATTCTTAGGTGTTGTGAAAGAAGAACCGAGCTAGATTTTTAAACCCAAAAAGATATCAAATTACTTCTAAGAAAAGATGTTTAGGCTATGTTCTAAGGCCAAAATGAATTTATTATTAAATATTAATTTCAACTTGAGGGAAGTTTTAGATCATGATATTCCCGAGCAATAGCATATGAGCTGCTTCAATATACATTACGTCGCTTATACAATCAACTCTGTGCATTTAAACTGCTATGGCAGCGCAAATAGCAAGCTAGCATAGGAAAATTGGCATCTCAAATTTTGTGTTTTTCTCCTTCAACCTCAAAAACTGTCGCTACTATTTCCATCACTGCTACTGCCACCACCATAAGAACTTCGTCCACCTCCTCGACCTCCACTGTAGCTGCCTCTATCACCACACAAAAAAACATACCAAGCAAATTCCTTCAATCTGTCGCCCTAATAAGCCCATTCGAAAATTTCTTCTCCACTAATATCTTCATTGTTACCATAAAGGGGGATTTTACATCTTTCAAAAAGTCTACAGAAATTTCAATGAGTTAGAAGTTAAAAATAAACTGAAAAAGCTCTCGTTATTAATGAAATCAAATTACTATCATCTCCAGTTTACTTTTTATGGAAAGAATTCCATTTTATTTGTAAACAATCTCATCACTTCTCCCTATAATCTCATCAGCCGTCACCTCCCCTCTGGCCCCTAACCCCCTTCAGCCACCATTTCATCACTTCCTAAAACCACTATTATAATCGTGCCGGCGAAATCCACAGCACCATAGCCACTTTCTTCCCTTTCTCACCTTTTTCTTTGTCCCTCACAAAAA
This sequence comes from Nicotiana paniculata, assembly GCA_005239505.1. Classification (NCBI taxonomy): domain Eukaryota; kingdom Viridiplantae; phylum Streptophyta; class Magnoliopsida; order Solanales; family Solanaceae; genus Nicotiana; species Nicotiana paniculata. The sequence continues at coordinate 1,780 of MDKI01040122.1, forward strand.
AATTAGGCAAATTACATAAAGAGACACCTAAAGTTGTCCCCAGATTCTATCTCACACTCCAAATTACCAGGTGACCATCTAGTCACTTTATGTTGGTTTAAGTAAGCCTCGTATACCCTTCATGCTGAGATGGCAAAATAGATGTGTTTCACTTGTGTTTTAGCGTGTGAAACCTTAAGAAAGTATATTTTTCCTTTTATTTCTCAACCAACTCAATATGTGAATACCATTAGAGGAAAAAGGTCAAGCTCCACGCTGGAATCGCCGCCAAAACCAACACTTCCGTCGCTACTACTGTTATTGGCGGCGTCAGTACCAACTTCTTCTATCTCTGTTTTTCTCCACCAAAAGACCACCACTGTAAACCACCAGACTACTAGTATTCACCACCCTCTTATTACATCCTTCTTAACACCATCCTACACTCCATACAATTATTTATTTCCAGAACAGCCCCCATTGTTTACTATCACCCCATTGACGAAGGTAAAGAAGAAGACAAGGGGGAATGGGGATCGGGGGAGGAGTTCTCGGTGGAGAACTTAATTTCTGGTGAAGATGGATAGGTTGGCCACCAAAACTCAATTTCTTTTAGCTAATTTAAGAGAAGCGATTACAAAATTTAGATCGCAATTGGCCACCAAAACCCAATTTCTTGATATTCTTTTTGAGTTTATAAAATCCAACTTAAACTTAGAGAAGAAATTACCACAAGATCATAGGCATTAACGGGTCAATAATGAAAAGAGGAAGAAGGGGGGGGGGGGGTAAATGAGCTCGTTGATCTGGATGAACAAGTGATCACGCCCAACTATGCCTCTTAAGAGATCTAGCGGTCGTTGTAAATATAATCTGGTTAACATGTTCGGAGTCGAATCCCACAGGGAATTAACCTACTAATTACAATCACTAGACTCGCACGAATTCAAGTAATCAACCTTCAGAAATGTTAAATAACGATTTGAATGTTTAGTAACTAAAAGCAAAGTAATGAAAATGCAGTAGTTTATAATTAACAAAGGACAGGTTGTGGACAAGATTTGGAACAGTCTAAGGTTATGATTTCCCCTATTGTTGGAATCCTCCTCGCTACATTTCCAATAAATTTGTCTAAGTATTCTCTACCGATCGTGAGTACTTTGAGTGTCGTATATCTCTTCCGAATAACTACCACAATTTACTAGACGTATTCTTCCGAACTACACTAGCTGGATTTAGTTCACTGTTTACTAGGATCGCACCAAGGTTTCGTTATTCCTAATCTCACCTTTAAACCTTCCGTAGTGATTCCTTACATACGTTAGGAGTGATGTTGTTAAACAACTACCTAAATATGTATTCTTTTAAAAGCAATGCACACTAAATAGGTACATGTGATGACCCGATAGGTCATCTTATAATTTAAACCTAATTTCATGATCCGAAACCTTTAAAAGTTATGTTTTAGTCTTTCTTGATTTGCGTGCACAGTACGAGCATCTTTTCGAAAAGCTTTTATGTTAAAAACTGGTAAAAATAAGAAATTTTACCCAAAAACTTCATTTGAGTTGACTTCGGTCAACATTCTTGGTAAACGGACCCGGGTTCGTGTTTTTAGGTCCCGGTGGTCCGTATCATAATTTGGGACTTGGGCATATGCCCGAAATTGAAATCGGAAGTTCCTAGACCGAGATATCGGACTATGTCAAAATTTAAAAGTTGAAAGCTTAATGAAATTGAAGTGTTTGACCAAAGTTTGAATTTTTGGATAACAAGTTCGTATCTTGGTTCCGGAACCCGGTATAGGTCCAATACCATAATTATGACTTAGTTGTGAAATTTTACGAAAAACGGAGTTGATTTGACGTGATTCGGAAGTCCGGTTGTGAAAATAGGAATTTCAAAGTTTTCTTGAAAGTTTCATGTGATTTGGGGTTAAATTCGTAGTTTTAGGTGTTATTTTTGAAATTTGATCATGCGAGCAAGTTTGTGTGATGGTTTTAGACTTGTGTACATGTTTGGTTTGGAACTCCGAGGGTTCGGGTGAGTTTCGGATAGGCTACAGAGTGATTTGAACTAAGAAAAATTTGTTGGTGTAACTGTTCTTGTTGCAGGCCTTCGCAATTGCGACCTCTGAGAGATTCGCATTTGTGAGCTTCTCATTGCAAATGCGAAGAGAAGCTGGGACATACAAGTTTCACAAATTGTGAAATAAACTTCGCATTCGCGAAGTTGGACTAGGGAGAGTAGCCTTCGCATTTGCGATGATTGTGTCGCATTTACGTTCATCCAGTGTTCGCATTTGCGAACATTTCCTCGCATTTGCGAACTATGCAGAAATGAGAAGGGGTTCGCATTTGCGATGCCTCCTTCGCATTTGCGATGCCTCCTTCGCATTTGCGAAGCCTAGGTCACAAATGTGATATCTGCAGCTGATGAAAAGAGACTTAGACATGATTTTGATTCATTTCCAAATTTTCAATTCCTAGAACCCTAGAGGCGATTCTTCCAAGACCAATTCTTCCACAAAACTTTGATAACTGACCCTAACCCGATTTTTTTCAATTTCCCATCACATTTTGTGAATTTCCAACCTAAAATCTAGAATTTTCATGGTAGAAATTGAGGGTTTGGATAGAATTAGGAAATTTTAAAAATTGGGACTTAGACCTCAAATTAGGGTCGGATTTCAAAAATAATTATATAATCGGGCTCGGGGATGAATGGGTTTTGGTCCGAACCTCGAGTTTGACCAAGCGGGCCCAAGGTCGATTTTTGACTTTTTGGGGGAAAGTTTTGGAAAATCAAAATTTATGCATTTTAATTGATTCTTTTAGCAATTTTTGGTGTTATTGAGTTAATTGTGGCTAGATACGAGTAGTTTGGAGGTGAATACTAGAGGAAAAGCGGTAATTGAGTATTGAGTGGCATGTGGAGCGAGGTAAGTGTTGTATCTAACTTTGACTTGAGGGATTAGGAACCCTCAACCTATTTGCTATATGAAATTCATGTGAGTGGCGTATATGTAAGGTGACGAGTACTTATGCGCCGCCAAGTTATCTGGTTTGCCTTTTTCCTTCCTGTTCTTTTCATATTGTCTTTTTCCTGCCTTAACTGTTACATGTTTTACTTGTATTCCCATGTCTAATTGTTACTTGTAAGACATTATTTCCCTTTGTTGAAGGTATTATTTATTTTGTAGCTTCATTGTCTCCAATTATTTGCTTAAGCTAGTTTATTAGTGCTTTTATGATATATTCTGGATTGGTATCGCTGAGTAGTATTACTTGTGTGAAGTTTCATAGTGTATAAGCTTTTCATTTGCTTTGGTTTGAATTTTAAGTATCGTGAAGGGTTTTGTGTTGAATTGTGAAATTTATGTACTTACTGAGTAATTGATACTGATATGGTGGGATCGGGTTGCGCTCTACAACACGTGGAATAAGGGTGATATGTTTAGGAGAAATAAGGGTGAATTGATATTGTACGGTGGGATCAGGTTGCACGCCGAAACATGTATAATAAGGGTGGATTGTGGTAATATAAGGGTGAACTGTGATTGTGATTATTGTGATATGATGGGATTGGGTTTCATACCGCAACACTTTTATTTATATTCTGCTGCTTATGTTATTAAGAGGAAATAAGATAGGAATATGATATGTACGGTGGGATCGGGTTCCGCACTGCAACAATCTATACGTCTATACTTTCCCTTGACTGTGTTAGTTGTACGGTAGTCTTAAATTGCACTTAAGGATTGGTAGTAGCATAACACAGATGAAATGATTTGAGTATTGTATTTTCTTCTTGCAAGTTATTGCTTTACTTTATTGTCTTCCTTGTTGCTTTTATTATATGCTGTATGCAGATTATATTGTGAGTGTCCTGTCGTAGCCTTGTCACTCCTTCGTCGAGGTTAGGCTCGGAACTTACTAGTACATGGAGTCGGTTGTACAAATACTGCACTCTACACTTCCTGTGTAGATTTTGGAGCAGGTTCGGGCTGATCGAGAGGTTGGTTGTAGGATTCACTACTAGGAGACCCAATGTAGTCCTCTTGGCGTCTGCAGACCCTGGCGCCCCCTCCTATACCCCGTACTTAACTGTTATCCTTATTTCGCAAACAATTGTATTTTTATTTCGGATAAATACTTGTAGTAAAATCTTAGTATGTTCGTAAATTGTGACTCCAAATTCTGGGTAGTGATAGTATATAATCAAAGTTGTTATTTATACATTTCCGCATTCATTTCGACTTATTACAACTTGTTTATTGTTAATCACTTAAATGCAAGAGAATTGGCTAATAAATATCTAATGTTGGCTTGCCTAGAAAATATAATATTAGGCGCCATCACGGTCACGACGGTGGGGATTCCGGGTCGTGACAGTACAGTCGATTGAGAGCTCTTCAATCAACCACAATGCAACCGTAGTTGAATAAGTAGAGAAAAAGCAAAGGCAAATCTATATTAAAAGTAATAAAAAAATCATCCTCCAATAGGTTCCATTAAAACCCTAGATTAGAAGTTTAGCTACTCATATTCGTAGTAACAATTTTTCAAGTATATTGCATAAACAAATTACAAAGAAAAGATGAAGCAATGAAGAACTCGATGATTCTCTCCTCCAAAAATTGTTCCACGTGATGTTCTTGCCGCAGGTCGCAAGACTCTCTCGAAGTGGAATTTAATGGCTATTTATATGTGTAGAGAAAAGACCTAAATAAAATATCCTAAGTCAAAACCCAAAAGGAGACAAAATAGGCTTTAAAAACTCGAAACACCCTCGCTACAGGCCTCGCGGCGCCAGCTCAAATGTGCGCTCCAGCTTGCCTCAGGCCTCGCAGCGCCAGCTCTCCAACGCGCCTCCTCTCGCTATATCCCTCGCGGAGCTAGCTCTATAGAGTTCAAAATGTGTCGGCTCGCCTTCTCTAATGCAAGCTACAAAGCTTGTCTTGCCTGCCTACTACTTCGTTTACATTGTTTTCTTCCAAATTATTTATTTTGCTCACAATTTCATCTCCAATGTACCTACACATAAAATAACTCAATTAAGCACAAATATAGTGTAGTTTAGAATTGAAGCACCTAAGTATAAAATAAGTAATGCACTAAAAATATATAATTATAGCGAAATATCAACAAGAAACGAATTTTAAGATTGAAGAGATGTCTACTGATTTTATTTGGATGAAGAGGAAAGAGGTTGGCTTTTTAGAGGGGGAGGGGGGTTGCAGAAGGGAGGGGCTTATTAAGGGTTTTCTTTTTCTTTTTTTAGTTAAAGATTTTTTTTCCTGTTTTAGTTTTAAAATTACAGCTGGCGCTTTTTATTTGTCCGTCTGACACGTCATCCGCGCCTGTATTACACACGACTGACTTGTTAGATCCAAGTGTGTACGAGGCTCACTTAAGCCAATATAAAGTGTCTAGATGATCACGTGGTAAGTTGGAGTGTGAGATAGATATATGTGGTCAACTTTAGATGTCTCTTTATGTATTTTGCCAAAAAATTATTTCTTTCGCATAACAAACAACCGTAGCTGGCCGTCAATCTCGTCACCTCATTTTTACTTTTTAGTCTCCTTTCCACCATTGTAACCACCCCAAAATTACCTATCTAAGAAGTCATTATATTTTGGCAATGGAATCCGACCGCGGAGAAGAAGAAGAAGAAGAAGAAGAAGAAGAAGAAAAAGAAGAAGAAGAAGAAGAAGAAGTCAAGGTAGGGGAAACATTGCAGCGACGGGTTTAGGGAAACTTGGAATAATAAGAAGAAGAAAATATGGGAGGGGGGTTATTTTCTACATTTTTGGTAAAAAACTAAAGCTATTTTTTTCCTTTTTCAAAATATACGTGCAATTTTTTAATTCATTCTTTTTGCACGTCAGCGCGATTGTATTTTACGCTTGTGATCTGTCGGACGTGAATGTCCACAAGGTTGCATTTTAGTGGAGAAGAAGTATCTAATTGGTAATGGGCTTAGTGAAGGTGTTCATCTGATCGTTCAGGACAACTTAATAGGGGATATTTATGTATTTCGCCATATTTTTATTGAAAAAAATAAATTTAAAAGTATCTTTCTATGGAAAAGGAGGAACTACATATACAAAAATTAAGAGGAAGTTAGAAATTTTCTATTGAGAAGGTACTTTGAGAATTTAGAAAAATAATGATAATGAAGTAAATATTTTGATAAAGTTAAAAATGCTTATAAGCTGAATGGCAGAATTTGGATTCTAATCAATTGATATTTATAGTGCTTATAAACTTATCCAAATACTCTCTAAATAATAGTAATTGGGATACGATATGCTTCTATTTTTACATAAATTAACACTTCACTTTCTAAAATTTTATGGTTCTTACTATCCTACGAGAAATACAAAATTAACCTATTTTAATGAAATTGTAACCTTATTTGGACGTGAAGGATTTACAACCTTATACACGTATTAATAATATACTCTACTACATATCTTATTTCTATCACTACAAAAAAGGAACGATATTTGTGACTTGTGAGGGAGAAATTTCCATAGTTTTGTTACTAGTCGAGCGTAGCAAGAATTTTGTGACGGAAGAATAGTTTGTCATACGTTTGTCACAAATTGATGAATTTCGTCATAAAATTGTCAAATACTTCAAAACTTCGTGAGGAATATTATTTTAACTCTTAAGATTCTTCATTTGAAATTTCTTTCACATTACTCTATCAAACAATTGAACTAATTTATTCTAATTTGTCATTTTTATGGTAAAAAGTATTAATATTGAAGAAAAAAAATAACTCATATCGTCCCAATTTGGGCCTCGAATGTAAACCGGTCCAAATAGGCCCGTCTTTTAGGTTAAAAGTGAAGATTTGAATGAGGCAAGTGCACAGATAACCATTCTAAGGGATACTATTTAGATATTTGCCACTGAAATTTTAAACTAAAAAATCTCAACTTCAGGACAATTCATTTTTGTCCTGAAAAATTGAACTTAAACTAAAATTCAGGATGCACTGGCTAATTTTTAAATAGCAGCCCTTTAGAGTGTCTATCTGTTGTCAATTCTACGATTTGAATTGTTGAAAAAGGTTGACTCCTTAGTTCACGAAATCAGGAAATTATGTCGAACCTTGGTAGAATCACCATTCATATTTTGACCCCATTAAAAAAAGTAAAGTAGCCCCGCGCCAGAATTTTAAAGCACATTGTCACGACCCCAAAATTACCCTGACTGTGATGACGCCTATCATGATACTAGACTAGCCAATTCAATACTATAGAATAAAGAAACCTTTCGTTCAAATTATTACTAATCCGATATTTCATAAAAATTTCCGTTTAAGCATTTCAAAACAAACAAGGATATACTAACATTAATTACAACCCAAAATCCTGGAGTCACTAGTCATGAGCATCTAAAGAAAATACAAGTTTGGGAAAATAAACGCCATAACAGTAAGAAGGAGAAAGGCAAGGTTGCAGACGCGTGCAGCTACCTCGCGAATCTCCGTGAATCTCTGAGACAGGGAAGACCAACTCTCACTCTGCCCTGACACCTGAATCTGCACACAAGGTGCAGGGAGTAATGTGAGTGCGCCAACTCAGTAAGTAATAAAAGTAAATAAGGTCTGAGCAGCAAGAAACACATAAATACACGCCATAAATTCACAGTAAGTACAATCTTTCTTTCCAACAGTATATATGTCAAATCATTTGAGAATATTTTTTTCCAACAGTTTTGACATAAATTCAAGAAATTTAGAGTAAATGTGATGAAAATCATAAATAGCCTCTCGGGCAAAAACATGTATCATAAACCGCCCCTCGGACCCAATGCATAACATCCTCAGAATCAGCCCCTCGGGCATACCTCACAATCACTCATAATCAACCCATCGGGCAACCTCACAGTCACTTATGCCTCCCAATCACTCGGCACTCGCACTCAGTAGGTACATGCGCTCACTGGGTGTACAGACTCCGGAGGGGCTCCTACACCCCAAGCACTATAACAAGCCACCTCGTGGCATAATCACTCAGGCTCTCGGCCTCTCATATATTATAACCAGTGTAACATGCTGCAACGCGCAGCACGATCCCATAATATCCTCACAACATAGGCCCTCGGCCTCACTCAGTCAGAAACCTCTCAAAAGCCACTCGAGCTATTAGTAAAAACAGGGAACTCGTCCCAATTGGAGTAATGAAACTCAATTAAATAGTAAGCAGGTAAAATCATGACTGAGTGTAACTTTCAAATCAAAACTGTGAGGAAATAATAGTAAAAAGCCCTCAAGGGGTCCAAACACTTGGCACGAGGCCCAAATACGATATTCAACCCAAAACATAGTACTATTCCTTAAAACATAAAATATCATATGATTTGAAATCAATTACGCAACTTATTAGTTGTTACGGGACGGACCATGTCACAATCTCCCAACGGTGTACGCCACACACTCATTATCTAGCATGTGTGCCACTCCAAAATAATGATACAATTTGAAGTACGGGGTTTCATACCCTCAGGACAAGATTTACAATCATTACTTACCTCAAAACCGACGAAAATCTACTTCGCGATGCTCTTGCCGCTCGACTCGACCTCAAATCGCCCCAAATCTGTCCTAAATCAGTATCATATCATTAATATCTGCAAAAGGGACGAAGCCCACATCAAGATTATCAAATTAGCTCACAAATCCCGAAATTGGTAAAACCCGGCCCCCGAGCCCACATCTCTAAATCCAACAAAATTCAAAAAATTAGGAAACCCGTTCACTCACGAGTCCAACCATACTAGTTTTACTCAATTTCTACTCCAATTCGATGTTCAAATTTCAAAAATTCATTTTATGAAGTTTCTACAATTTTTCCCAAATTTCTACCTCAAGGTACTAATCAAATGATGAAATCATTGATATATTCATGAACATTAACCAAATCCAAGTTAGAACCACTTACCTCGATGAATTTCTTGAAAAAACCTCGAAAAATCGCTACAAACCGACCTCCCTAAGTCCAAAATGTGAAATAATTCCCTAAACACCATTTATGTAGTGCATTCTCTGATATCCATTATGCTGACCACAAAAATCCAGGCGCTGCCGCGAAACCAGCCCCTGCGGTCGTGAAAACGTAGCGTTGTCCGCGCTTTTGGAGGTTGCAATGACATGCTTTAGTATTTTGGCCACCACTTTCTTTAAATCTGTCCAAATTATATATTCTTTAGCTTTCGTGAAACTAGATACGAAGGGCTACAACTTTCATTTTTGAATCATCTCAAAATTCCTTGTAGATCAAAATATATAGTCTTCCGAAGTCAGACCAATGAATCTGCAGATTTTCCTGGAGCGCCTCAGCGGCTAGATTTCCGCAGTCCGCGTTTACTTCCACAGTGCTCAGCGAAATTTCGCCTCCGTCCGCAAAAATTATGCACCAAAACCATGCATGAGTTCTAGTAATGCCCGGACTCGCTAAAAACTCACTCGAAACACACCCGAGACCTCCGAAACCTCAACCAAATGTGCCATCAAGTCCTAAAACACCATACCAACTCAATCGAGCTCTCGAATCACCTCAAACGATAACAAAAATATGAATCGCACACCAATTAAAGCTTAATGGACTTGAAACCTGATACTTTCACAACTGATGCCGAATCCTATCAAACCTCGTCCCAATAACCTCGAATTTTGAACACACGTCACAAATGACACTACGAACCTATTCCAACTCGACTCTGATATCAAATTTTCCACTGCCGACCAGAAATCACCAAATCTCTAATTTCGCCAATTCAAGCCTAATATTATCACGGACCTCCGAATAGCATTCCGAACCCACTCCTAAGTCAAAAATTATTTAACGAAGCTATCCAGACCATAAAAACCCGATTCCGAGATCATTTACCCATAAGTCAACTTTCGGTTGAATTTTCCAACTAAATAACCAACTTAAGAGACTAAGTGTCTCATTCCTCTCAAAAATTGCTCCGAACCCGAGCCAACCAACCTAACACAATATAATAGAGTTGAGCCACATATAATGAAGCAGAAATAGGGGAATGGGGCTAAAACTCTCGGAACGACCGATCGGGTCGTTACATTCTCCCCTACTTAAACATACGTTCGTCCTTGAACGTGCCCAGAGTTTTTCCAAAAACCATCAAAATTGCCGTGAAACCTACCATGCACATACCCGGGGGTGATCCCACATCACCCTATCCCATATATGTCCGATAATACAACATAACTGAAATTTCACAATTCACCCTAGCACATAACCTTAGAACCAATTTTCCACTTCCGAAATTGTCTATAAGACAGAATCCCATATCTACACATTGAATAAATCTGAACACGCTGCATCAAGCCATAACCGCAATTCAAGATGAAAATCATATGATATACCACATAACTCAAACACTCATAGCGATAACTTCTAATCACATCGGCTTCTCAAACAACCTAATGCCAGCAATACAACTCTCATCAAACAAAGAGTCGCTTTAACACCTTCATGTACTTCTTTCACGACCAAAATTTTCCTTCGTTGGGTATCGTGATGGCACCTAGTTTTAGGGACTAGGTAAGCCTAACATTTCCACTGAACAACAACAATACTAAAGGAAGTTTAACAGTTTCGAAATAGAATTATTGACAGAGTTTACAATTTTCCAAAACCCGGTAAATGTCATAAGCTCTACGAAATCTTTCTATCAAATCTAAATAAAACTGTCCAGGAATAAGTAAGTATATTTGAATAGAAATAAAACAGGAAGGTGACTCCGAAGCCTGCGAACGCGGCAACAAGTTACCTTGAGTATCCTCAGCAATGATCTGCGCAGCTACTAACAACAATAACCTGGATCTGCACACAAAAATGTGCAAAAGGGTAGTATGAGCACACCACAATGGTGCCCAGTAAGTATCAAGACTAACTTTGGTGAAATAGTGCCGAGTTCACTAGACGTACCACAATTTACTAGACGTATTCTTCCAAACTACACTAGCTGGCTTTAGTTCACTGTTCACTAGGATCGCACCAAGGTTTCGTTATTCCTAATCTCACCTTTAAACCTTCCGTAGTGATTCCTTACATACGTTACGAGTGATGTTGTTAAACAACTACCTAAATATGTATTCTTTTAAAAGCAATGCACACTAAATAGGTACATGTGATGACCCGATAGGTCATCTTATAATTTAAACCTAATTTCGTGATCTGAACCCTTTAAAGGTTATGTTTTAGCCTTTCTTGATTTACGTGCGCAGTCTGAACATCTTTTCGAAAAGCTTTTATGTTAAAAACTGGTAAAAATAAAAAAATTTACCCAAAAGCTTCATCTGAGTTGACTTCGATCAACATTCTTGGTAAAGGGACCCGAATTCGTATTTTTAGGTCCCGGTGGGTCTGTACCATGATTTGGGACTTGGACATATGCCAGAAACTGAAATCAGAAGTTCCTAGACCGAGATATCGGACTATGTCGAAATTTAAAAGTTGAAAGCTTAATGAAATTGAAGTGTTTGACCAAAGTTTGAATTTTTGGATAACGAGTCCGTATCTTGGTTCCGAACCCGGTATAGGTCCAATACCATAATTATGACTTAGTTGTGAAATTTGTTGAAAAACAAAGTTGATTTGACGTGATTCGGAAGTCCGGTTGTGAAAATAGGAATTTCAAAGTTTTCTTGAAAGTTTCATGTGATTTGGGGTTAAATTCGTAGTTCTAGGTGTTATTTTCGAAATTTGATCACCCGAGCAAGTTTGTGCGATGTTTTTAGACTTGTGTACATGTTTAGTTTGGAGCTCCGAGGGTTCGGGTGAGTTTCGGATAGGCTACGGGGTGATTTGAACTAAGAAAAATTTGTTGGTGTAACTGTTCTTGGTGCAGGCCTTCATGATTGCGACCTCTGAGAGATTCACATTTGCGAGCTTCTCATTGCAAACGTGAAGAGAAGCTGGGACATACAAGTTTCACAAATTGCGAAATAAACTTCGCATTTGCGAAGTTGGACTAGGGAGGGTAGCCTTCGCATTTGCGATGATTGTGTCGCATTTACGTTCATCCAGTGTTCGCATTTGCGAAAATTTCCTCGCATTTGCGAACTATGCAGAAATGAGAAGGGGTTTGCATTTGTGATGTCTCGTTCGCATTTGCGAAGCCTAAGTCGCAAATGCGACATCTGCAGCTGATGAAAAGAGACTTAGACAGGATTTTCATTTCCAATTTAAATATTCAATGCGGTATAGGGGAATAGCTCCCGGATCTCTGTCCGTAGTCCCAATTTATATATGCAATGCAGCCATTGAGGAAAATAACCAGAATGCGACAGAAACAACATATATTGCCACAACCGGTGCAAAAGTAAACAAGACCGAATAAAAGGTGCGATGAGCAAATCAATACAAAGACTTAAATCACAAAAATGGTAAAAACTCACTCATAAGAAGTAGCCACTGAAAGTAATGCCAAGAAAAAAGAGGAACAACATAATGAGGGCCAAACAAGGCAAATATAACCACGATTCTATCTGTTCAAGTTCGCAACCAAGAAACCAAATCATCCCGGCAAGGGAATCAGCTATAACCAATCTCACTTAGACAATTAGTTTCACCGAATAAACTCAGTTTGAGCAAATGCTCAGTAAATAGACAGCATAAGAGAAATACCATCAACATGGGCGGCCATCAATTAAACATAAGTAGTACTTGAGGGGGAAAATCATATAATCACAATGTATGACTCACAGGCATGCTTGAGTAACATATATATATTCCGAATTACTTGTTAGACATTTATAGGGCGAGATTATACTAGTTTTAGTCACATAGGCAGCGTATGAAGGAAGATATAGCATAACGGTAGGAAAATCAAAGTCTTCATTTAAGTCAATTAAGATCATATAAGAAACAAGGAATGCTAGTCAAGTACTTCTCATTTGAGCAGGAAGAGATGAAACTAGAAATCAGGAATTCAGATATAACAAGTTCAATTCATATACGGGGAACATAAGGACCTAAAATCCCTAAAGGGAAATCTAGTTGCAAATAAGTCCGAGTACGCACTCACCACCTCGCGTAAGCGTATTACAATCAACATAGAAGACTCAATCCTAAGGGGTAGTTCCCCCTCGCAAGGTTAGGCAATATACTTACCTTGACTACACTAATCAACTCAAAACCATGCTCTTGCCACGAGTATCCAACTCCGGGTGGCCCAAATCTAGACAATTCGATTGCATAGTGTAAATATCATCACAAGGAAACAAAATAACTAATAAGTTCGAAGCTAATACGCGAAATTAGGAAATTCGCCCAAAAACGATCCCTGGGCCCACGTCTCGGAATTGGGTAAAAATTATATTTTCCGGACACCCATTCACTCACGAGTCTAAACATATGAAAATCTCTCAAATCGGAGGTCAAAAACCCAATAAAAACTCAATAATTTGGTCTATCATGTTTATCAAAAGTTTCCCAAATCTTCCACCCAAATTCGAATTCTAAGGACCGGATTTAAGTTAGGAATCATGGAAATTGATCTAAGTAGGTTAGAAATCACTTACCCAAGATACCCAGGTGCAAAGGTCTTCAAAAATTGCCCTTCCCGAGCTCCAAAATTCGAAATGGTGAAAATAGGCTTACGCCCTCGAATCTGATATAATTGCCCAGCAATATCCGCACCTGCGCCCCTGGGACCGCACCTGCGAAAATACCATCGCAGGTGCGAAAACCCACTAAAAGGCCCGGGGTCGCACCTGTGATCAAATGGTCGCACCTACGGCTCTGCATCTGCGGAAAACAAACCGCACCTGCGAGGATTAGGGGATTGGGCCAAGTCCGCACCCGCGGAAGGTCTATCGCAGGTGCGAGACACCAGAACCAGCAATGGTTCACTTGTCTTCAAAGTGCTAATATCATCCGATGGGCATCCGAAACATACCCGAGGCCCCGGGGACCCCGTCCAACCACACACACAAGTCATATAACCTAACACGGACTCGCTAGAGGTTTCAAACCACATAAAACAACACTAAAACGATGAATTAAACTAAAAATCCATGAACTTCCCCAAAACTTCTATAAACATTAAGTTTTGCATTTAAGGTCCGAATCACGTCAAACTAAGTCCGTTTCTTACCAACTTTCACAGATAACACACATAAATCATATCGAACCTGTACTGGGCTCCGGAACCATAATACGGGCCCGATATCACAGGTTTCACCTCAAATTTCATTTCTAAAAACCTTTATATTTTTCAGAAAATAATTTTCTTTAAAAATTCATTTCTCAGACTTGGGACCTAGGAATTCGATTCCGGGAATGCACCCAGGTCCCATATTTTCCTACGGACCCTCCGGGACTGTCAAATCACGAGTCCGGGTCTGTTTACCACAAACATTGACTGAAGTCAACTTTATTCAAATTTCTAATATAAAATTATCGTTTTTATCAGTTTTTCACATAAGGGCTTACCAGCTACACGCCTGGTTAGAAGGAGGTTTTCACGACCTCGGAACACAGAATTAGATAGAATATACGGGATGACCTTTTTGGGTCATCACAATCTCCCCCTCATAAACAAACGTTCGTCCTCGAACGTGCTAATATTCACTTTGAACCCATCCAATCACTAATTGAGAACTTCCAACACACACCCGCGGGTGATCCCACGTCATCCCAACCTACATAAGCCTGATGACACCATCATAACTGCCATATAGCCTCCTCATCATCATCGATAAGCCTCATGCCTCAATTCCTCACTTTCCACTCATTTCCAAAAGACCCGATTCTAAATCCATATCCGACATTAGCCTCAACCAGCTGCATCAACTCAGGTCTAACCCCACAAGGCACGACCACACAACATAGCACATCACACATAGGCTCAATAGCACTTTTAATCACAATAACTACCCAAAATCAACTCAACATTGGCAATTAGTCCCACATATGGAAGAACTCTGTTTCCAAATCCCATAATACCGATAATGATGCAATAAACACGAAGACCTCATCATTAGACACCCGAATCACCGAGTCACGGCTAACACCATCGGGCACACATCCCGCAAACTAAACTAAAGAAGCACATAACGGAATGACTGAGTATGAAAAATAGAAGCATATAAAGGTACTGTCAAATAAGCCCATAGGCATAACTCTCTATCAATACTGACTTACCAAAAGCAATATAACAAGAAAGAAGCAAAGCATATGAACAAATCACAAGGATGCCATCCTGATAAAAAGTCCACCGCGGTACTCAGCCCGGTCCAAACATATCAAATCACAAAGAATCACGAGGTTCTCTCCCTCAACTCTATGTCACATGTCGAATATATATCATACCAATAGAGATCTCCCGCTAATTAATCTCAGCTAACAAAATCATAGCACTTACTTACTCACATCTCAATGGAGTATCAAATCACAGCTCGAAAACAAAATACTCAGGAAAATCACATAAAGCTTACCACAAGGGACGACATGGACTCACTTCCAGTTTCACCACTAGCAAGGATGAATAAAAAAATGATAGACACTGTCTACTACTCATAGAATCTCCCAACAGGAGCAAGCACAAAAATAGAGTGCAGAACATGAAACTCACCCATAAATGAAATAACATATAAGGGAACTCGTCCCGACTTGCAGAGCTATAATGAAATACAATCGGTGCCCCTCTACATTACATCAAAACATACCTGGGTGATGATATCCGGAACAACAACCTCTATTTACTATATGCAACACAATAATGGGTCGGGTCTCCCCCTTTTAGGCGCCCTCTACTCACCTGAATACCCTGCTACCACACCCTACCTGAATCCTGGGACAATCTTTCACCCTGTGGCTAAAATCTCCACACTGAAAACAATCTCTCTGCCGATGTGGCTGTGGAAGACATATAATACGGATCCTCCGAGACCCATGAGTACCTGAAAAGCTCCCATGCGAAGCTGGTAATGCAACTGAACTGGTTGACCCAAAGTTCTCTATCATGCTTGAGTCCCTCAATGAATCTACGGACTCGCCTCCTAAATGAAGCAATCAAGTGAGGTGTATATCTGGCCAACTCACTGAAT
Source organism: Nicotiana paniculata (assembly GCA_005239505.1). Lineage (NCBI taxonomy): Eukaryota > Viridiplantae > Streptophyta > Magnoliopsida > Solanales > Solanaceae > Nicotiana > Nicotiana paniculata. Next base: position 17,860 of record MDKI01040122.1, read on the forward strand.
CTAACGGCATACTTTAATAGTGACATAGCGCCCTGATGCAACTGCTCAAACTCCACGTACCGTACATCCTGACGGAACTGAGGTGCAACCTCCCTCAAAACATCTCCGAAAACTGAATCCGCGCTAGTGAAGCTAACTCGGCCAGGCTACCCCAACTCATATGCCGCCACCACTGATCAATCCACTACTCTGAATCTGAGACGTGAAAAAAGTAATTCCGCTCGTCTCCACAATACCCAAAGTATGAATATATGATGACACTCCTCCAGAAAACCCTGGGCATTATCTGCCGCCAATCCACTGAAAGATAGAAGGGTGGTACTTAAAGTACCTCTAAATCCCAAGGTGCTCTACCCCTGATGTTTCTGTCCTAACCACAGGCTGAACTGAAACCGCATGCCGTGCTGCCATGACAACTGGAACCTGACCAATATGATCTCGCTGCTCTAGAGTGTAGATGGTGGGAGTCTGAACTCCTTCCCTTATCTGTGAAGCAACTGATGCACAAAAAATCAACCCTGCCTGAGTCGATGTACCAATTGTACTCAAAATTGCGCTTAGGTCTCTTGAAGTTCGGGGTAGTAACAGGCGCCCCCAGTACCTGTCCCCCAACTAGAACTACTGACGACTCCTCAGCGGCTGCTCTGGTAGGCATCTTAACTACGGAACATGCTCCTCGTTGGCCTCTATCTCTGACCTTTACGACATTTTCTTCGGGCTAACATCATCAGGAACCGCCGCTCGTGTCCTCACCATCGGTGACAAAACGAAACGATAATTTCAAAATTCAAGATCAATGAACTCGCACGATAGGAATGAAGGAAGTGAAATTGTCCTAATAGTTTCGTAGCCTCTCGAAGATAAGTACAGATGTCTCCGTACCAATCCGCAAGACTCTGCCAAACTCGCTTATGACTCGTAGCACCTATGAACCTAGAGCTATGATACCAACTTGTCCCGAACCAAATTTCCCTCTGTTGGGTATAGTGATGGCACCTAGTCTTAAGGACTAGGTAAGGCTAACATTTCCACTGAACAACAACAATAATAAAGGAAGTTTAACAGTTTTGAAATAGAATTCTTGACAGAGTTTACAATTTCCCAAAACCTGGTAAGTACAAGTCATAATCTCTACGAAATCTTTCTATCAAATCCAAATACAACTGTCCATGAATAAGTAAGTACAATTGAATAGAAATAAAACAGGAAGGTGACTCTGAAGCCTGCGAACGCGGCAAGAGGTTACCTTGTGTCTCCTCAGCAATGATCTATGCACCTACTAACAACAATAACCTGGATCTGCACACAAAAATGTACAGAAATGTAGTATGAGCACACCACAGCGGTGCCCAGTAAGTATCAAGACTAACCTCGGTGAAGTAGTGACGAGGACTAGTCAAGACACCACCGGTCTAATAAGTAAAAAGGCATAAATGTATAAATGACCGAAACATAATATCTATCTAAAGATTTTTCAACATAATCGAAATATGCAAAGAGAATGGAAAGAATGCAATCCAAATGGCGGGAATCACAACCCAATAAAAGGACTAGCAACTCAGCATTGCATCAATTTATTCACGTCAGGCCTTAGCCAATAAACTCAATAAAACTGGTCAAACTTTCAAGGGAAAATCTTTAAATCGTGAGTTTATTTTGAAAACTTTAAAGATATAATCATTTCGGAATTGAGAAATTTCTTCTTTGAAACATACTTTCTCTGAATGTATATTTATATATTTTTATAAAGAGAAATCTTTAAAACATAGTCTCTTCAAATACGTGGTGTTCAAATATATTTTCCCGAATACTGCTTTTTCAAATATCATCAAAATACGTGATGTTCAAAATATACTTTCCCAAATACTGCTCTTTCAAATATTATTTTTCTGCAAGACAAATACTTTTCAATTATACTTTCGAAATAGAAGTCCTTCAGACATAACTTTTCTGGAGATAATTGCTTTTCATCTATACTTTTAAATATATATGTATATTCTTCGATCCAAATCTCCTCAATGATAAAACCACCGGAACTCACTCCGCGACGCAGAATTTGTCATGCAATGCAGTACAGGGGGAAAGCTCCTGGAATCTCGTCCGTAGTCCCAATTTAAATATGCGATGCAGTACAGGGGGAAGCTCCCGGATCTCTGTACGTATCCCCAATTTAAATATACGATGCATTATAGGGAGAAAGCTCCTGGATCTCTTTGCGTAGTCCCAATTTAAATATGCAGTGCAGTACAGGGGGAAAGTTCTCGGGTCTCTATCTGTAGTACCAATTTAAATATGCAATGCAGTACAGGGGGAAAGCTCCCGGATCTCTGTCAGTAGTCCCAAATTAAATATGCAATGCATCCACTGAGGAAAACAACCAGAATGCGACAGAAACAACATATATTGCCACAACCGGCGCAAAAGCAAACAAGGCCGAATGCAAGGTGCGATGAGTAAATTAATACAAAGACTTAAATCACAAAAATGGTAAAAACTCACTTATAAGAAGTAGCCACTCAAAGGAATGCCAAGCACAAAGAGGAACAACATAACGAGGGGAAAACAAGGCAAATGTAACCACGATTCTATCTGTTCAAGTTCGCAACCAAGAAACCAAATCATCCTGGCAAGGGAATCAGCTATAACCAATCTCACTTAGACAATTAGCTTCACCGAATAAACTCAGTTTGAACAAATGCTCAGTAAATAGGAAGCATAAGAGAAATACCATCAACATGGGCGGTCATCAATTAAACCTAAGTAGTACTTGAGGGGAAAATCATTTAAATCACAATGTACGACTCACGGGCATGCTTGACTAACATATATATATATATATATATATATATATATATTCCGAATTACTTGTTAGACATTTATAGGGAGAGATTATACTAGTTTTAGTCACATAGGCAGCGTATGAAGGAAGATATAGCATAACAGTAGGAAAAACAAAGTATTCATTTAAGTCAATTAAGATCATATAAGAAACAAGGAACGCTAGTCAAGTACTTCTCATTTGAGCAGGAAGAGATGAAACTAGAAATCAGGAATTCAGATATAACAAGTTCAATTCATATACGGGGAACATAAGGACCTAAAATCCCTAAAGGAAAATCTAGTTGCAAATAAGTCCGAGTACGCACTCGCCACCTCGCGTAAGCGTATTACAATCAACATAGAAGACTCAATCCTAAGGGGTAGTTCCCCATCGCAAGGTTAGGCAAGATACTTACCTTGACTGCGCTAATCAACTCAAAACCACGCTCTTGCCACGAGTATCCAACTACGGGTGGCCCAAATCTAGACAATTCGATTGCATATTGTAAATATCATCACAACTAATAAGTTTGAAGCTAATACGCGAAATTAGGAAATTTACCCAAAATTTCCCTGGGCCCACGTCTCGCAATCGGGTAAAAATTATATTTTCCGGACACCCATTCACTCACGAGTCTAAACATATGAAAATATCTCAAATCGGAGGTCAAAAACCCAATCAAAACTCAATAATTTGGTCTATCATGTTTATCAAATTTTCCCCAAATCTTCCACCCAAATTCGAATTCTAAGGACCGAATTTAAGTTAGGAATCATGGAAATTGATCTAAGTAGGTTAGAAATCACTTACCCAATTTAACCATGTGCAAAGGTCTTCTAAATTTGCCCTTCCCGAGCTCCAAAATTCGAAATGGTGAAAATAGGCTTAAGCCCTCGAATCTGATATAATTGTCCAGCAATATCTGCACCTGCGCCCCTGGGACCGCACCTGCGGAAATACCATCGCAGGTGCGAAAACCCACTAAAAGACATAGGGTCGCACCTGCGGTTCTGCATCTGCGGAAAACAAACCGCACCTGCGAGGATTGGGGGATTGGGCCAAGTCCGCACCTGTGAGCTTCTCGCCGCACTTGCGTGTCCGTACCTGCGGAAGGTCCATCGCAGGTGCGAGACACCAGAACCAGCAATGGTTCGGCTGTCTTCCAAGTGCTAATATCATCCGATGGGCATCCGAAACATACCCGAGGCCCCCGGGACCCCGTCTAACCACACACACAAGTCATATAAGCTAACACGGACTCTCTCGAGGTTTCAAACCACATAAAACAACACTAAAACGGAGAATTAAACTAAAAATCCATGAAATTCCTCAAAAATTCTAGAAACATTAAGTTTTTCATTTAAGGTTCGAATCACGTCAAACTAAGTCCGCTTCTTACCAAATATCTCAGATAACACATATAAATCATATCGAACCTGTACCAAGATTCGGAAATATAATACATACCAGATATCACATGTTTCACCTCAAATTTCATTTTCAAAAACCTTTATATTTTTTAGAAAATAATTTTCTTTAACAATTCATTTCTCGGACTTGGGACCTCGGAATTCGATTCCGGGCATGCGCCCAAGTCCCATATTTTCCTACGGACCCTCCGGGACCGTCAAATCACGGGTCCGGATCCGTTTACCATAAATGTTGACCGAAGTCAACTTTATTCAAATTTCTATTACAAAATTATCGTTTTTATCAGTTTTTCACATAAGGGATTTCCGGCTACACGCTTGGGCTGCGCACGCAAATCGAGGTAAGATAGAAGGAGGTTTTCACGACCTCGGAACACAGAATTAGATAGAATATACGGGATGACCTTTTGGGTCATCACAACTACCAATGATGAAAGGAACACAACTATAGCAAAATTTCTAAGCCGATCAACATCAATATCCTCCCAAATATACCACAATCAGATCCGATCGCACCCATTCTAGGTCCGATGAACTCATTTCATTCATCATGACCACTCTAAAGACATGCCACTTCAGTACAATCTAAGCCACAACTCGTGCAATCCGTGGAACCATAACACACGAATCTAACACAAGGATCATATCCCAACATAACTTCGCTGCGATGTGCGACCCCGTCCAAACACTGCTCCTCATGAAGTACCTCAAGTCGCAATGGTCAAAGCGCATTACCATAACCACGTAGAATCAGCTATACAATGCCACTCAAACCCAAAAGAACATAACCGATACACCTTAAATCACGCAAGACCCAATTAGTCATATCCCTCAAATTCCGCTATAAGATTATAATAGAGCCGCACCATGTGTGCCCAAAACAAACGAATCACAACTCCTCGCAGCATAGACGGGCAACTCATAAATCATTGCATAACATGAGCAATATTAGCAGCAACCTAATAACACGTCCCTCAACAATAGCATTATAGAGCACATCAATCCAACTTGGTGTAGAATACACATCCCTAATTAGGCCTACCAATGGACCCCCAAATCGACTCTGCCACCCACAACTAGATCAATAACCCCTCGAAAGCCTACAATAACTGAGTCACAATACACCTCATCACTTATCTAGCTTCGGCCACAACCTCACAGCCCGCAACTATGAAACAATCTGCTCCTAAGAACTCCCACTATCCAAATTCATAGAACACATGTACCACCATATCTGATCCCGAATCCTCCACCAGAATGTCTATATACATCTCTCATACACGATCATTCCACGAGGAATACTTCTATAATTCTTCTGTGCCACATAGAAAAATTCGAATATCTGTGGTCGACCAACCAGGAGAGTGTCGCGGAACCAATGAAATCTCCATAAATTAAACACATCGCCCTTCCCGAAATGAATACTCTCGTCAGGCCACACCAAATAGTAACATCATTACTTAGTCATCTAAGGTTGTCCATTCTACCTACGAATTGCATGACCTTCCTTTCAAAACCGAATTGTGACTTTGTACCTGCAGTTCTCGGTACTACACAATTTATGCCATCATATGAAAAGAATTCAAAAATCTCAAAACTAACTCCGATTCGCAAGCAACTACATGCTCGATTAGCCGATAACTTCCCATTTGATTTTTATCCTGGAGAAATCACAATACTCAACATGATCCACACACTAGTAGGAAATATACATATCAAACCATGGTGGAAACCATCAAGAACTTCCCAAAATCTATTTGCACTTAACCAACCTGTCAAGACTAAATCTCCTAATATCGACCAAGCTACGCAGGTCTCCAAAACCCAAGGGCATTGCGACGAATTACACGTAGAACCTTACCACATCATAAGAACCCAAAGAACCGATCTCACTTATTACCATGCTGATCAAAACCTATAATGTAAGAATGCCACAAGTCTTGACACCCTCCAACATGTATCTCAATTTCTAGCTGAATACACATCCTGAATGTTCCCAATTGTCACGCATAAACCTTGAGTCCATCAGAGCCATTATCGAGAGTCTTTAACTCTGCTCAAATCCCAGTTAAAACGACCAAGCGGACCGAACGGCATGTTCCCTTGTTAGTACACCAACACCCAAGGAAGCAATTCATACTTCTAAGAAACCAAGAAAATTCCTACTCTGCACACACTACAACCTTTACAAATACAGCTCAATCATTCAATAAAACTCATTTACCCGTAAAGTACATTACAACCTGTATTCAAAGATTTCCATTACTCAAGTTATTCTCAAACTCCATCTCTGCAGGTCATAACTGAGTCACCAGTATACCTCGAACTGGAAACAATGCAACGCATAATCGTACAACCAACTTATCATTAACAGACTCCCCCACTTGCCTCAAAGCCAAAGATCAAGACAAACAATAACTCACAATGCCCATACGCTATCACTGTCACAATACCGCAGTGAAATTCAACTAAATCCTTCATAAGCTCATATAACACAAATCACAAAATATCTCGAATCATCTACAAACCTCGCATTCACCATTATAATGGTCATGCCAACCCCCACAAGCAATCTAAACTCAAATTGCAGCATATATCATCTATTGGTAAAAGAGAACTTGCTACATAACAACATAACGATCACATAACCTCAGGGCACCCCGCAGGAGATAACCCCCGCCTGCCTAGCCTCAATATGATAACTCTCTATACCCTTCCTAAAATCTTAGCTATTACGCAATCACTTTAACGTCCTTATTTATACACAACCAATGGCTACCCTCGAGGCACCACAATACGCGATATAAGAAACTTAAGCTGATGGAAGAACTAACGTTGGAGTTGTGGTCAAAGCAATCTTGAGTTTCTGGAAGCTCTTTCCATACTCGTCTGACCACCTGGATACCCTCACTGGACACCACGTGTCCCAAGAATGTTACTGAATTGAGCCAAATTCGCACTTGTAGAACTTCACATAAAGCTCCTCCTCCCTCAATCTCTATAATACCATCCTCAAATGCTGAGTATGCTCCTCCCGGCTACGTGAGTACGCCAGGATGCCATCAATGAATAAAATAATGAAGGAGTACAAATACAGCTAGAATACACTGTTAATCAAATACATGAACGCTGCTGGGGCACTGGTCAGCCCAAAAGACATCACCAAAAACTCATAACATAACAAGAAGATCCACTTCCCTCCACAACTAAACTACATGAGAGGTCCTTCAATATACTCACAACTCGAGGCCATATGCCAACTCAAGACAGAAGTCAAACACTCAATAGTTCTTGCCACATCTCCAGCCAATCTTTTTTGTCACAATCAAACAATATGAACACATCTCACCATCGAATCACACTCACCACATAGTCATCCAACCACCAAAATCCCACCAATAAGGACACAAACGGACATATAAGTCCCAAATTCATGTGCTCACACAATCGAAATCTTAACACTCAAGCTACAGACAACACCCAGCCTCAATTCCTCCAGACTGGACCATTATCAACTTGCTAAAATCACATCTCGCACCTCAACCATGAAAATCACAAGTCGTCGATGCACGACTGATACCGAGCGCTCACGTGCGCATTCGAGTACATGAGAGGAGTTCAAAGAGTTACGCTTTTGGCTGAATAAATGGATTTACACGACAAGAATTCAAGAATGTGAGATTTCCTAAAGGTTCGGCAGCCTCTCGAAGATAAGTACAGACGTGTCTGTACCGATCCACAAGACTCTACTAAACCTGCTCATGACTGGTGAGTCCTATGTAACCTAGGCTCTGATACCAACTTGTCACGACCCCAAAACTATCCTGTCTGTGATGGCGCCTATCGCGATACTAGGCTAGCCAATTCAATACTTATATCATAAAGAAACCTTTCGTTCAAATCATTACTAATCCGATATTTCATCAAAATTTTTGTTTAAGCATTTCGAAACAAACAAGGATATACTAAACATTAATTACAGCCCAAAATTCCGGAGTCACTAGTCATGAGCATCTAAAGAAAATACAAGTCTGGGAAAATAAACACCATAACAGTAAGGAGAAAGGCAATGTTGTGGACGCGTGCAGCTACCTCGCGAATCTCCGCGAATCTCTGAGACAGGGAAGACCAACTCTTACTCTGCCCTGGCACCTGAATCTGCACACAAGATTTACAATCATTACTTACCTTAAACCGGACGAAAATGTACTCAGCAATGCCCTTGCCACTCGACTCGGCCTCAAATTTCCCCGAATCTATCCAAAATCAGTATCATATCATTAATATGTGCTAAAGGGACAAAGCCCACATCAAAATTATCAAATTACCTCACAAACCCCGAAATTGACAAAACCTGGCCCCCGGGCCCACGTCTCTAAATCCGACAAAATTCATAAAATTAGGAAACCCATTCACTCACGAATCCAACCGTACTAGTTTCACTCAATTTCGACTACAATTCGATGTTCAAATCCCAAAAATCCATTTTATAAAGTTTCTACAATTTTTCCTAAATCTCTACCTCAAAATGCTAATCAAGTGATAAAATCATTGATATATTCATGAACATTAACCAAATCCGAGTTAGAATCACTTACCCCGATGAATTTCTTGAAAAAACCCTCGAAAAATCGTGACAAACTGAGCTCCTTAGGTCCAAAATGTGAAATAATGCCCTAAACTCCATTTATATAGTGCATTCTCTAATCTCCACTACGCTGACCACGAAAATCCAGGCGCTGCCGCGAAGCCAACCCCCGCGGTCGCGAAAAAGTAGCGCTGTCCGCGCTTCTGGAGGCTGCAGTGACAGGCTTCAGTATTTTGACCATAACTTTCTTTACAGATTTCCAAATGATGATTTCTTTAGAGTTTTGGAAACTAGTCACGAAGGGCTACAACTTTCATTTTTAAATAATCTCAAAATTCCTTGTAAATAAAATGATATAGACTTCCGAAGTCGGACTAGTGAATCTGCAGATTTTCCTAGAGTGCCACAACGGCCAAATTTCCGTTGTCCGCGTTTTCTTCCTCCGCCCTCAGCGAAATTTTGCCGCCGTCCGCGAAAATTATGCACCAGAACCATGCCTGAGTTCTGGTAATGCCCGAAAACTCTCAACTCACCCGGAACACACCTGAGGCCTCCGAAACCTCAACCAAATGTGCCATCAAGTCCTAAAACACCATACCAACTCAATCGAGCTCTCGACTCACCTGAAACAATAACAAAAACATGAATCGCACACCAACTCAAGCTTAATGGACTCGAAACCTCAAACTTTCACAACCGACGCCAAAGCCTATCAAACCTCGTTCGAATGACCTCGAATTTTGCACACACGTCACAAATGACACTATGAACCTATTCCAACTCACAGAATTCCATTCCGACTCCGATATCAAATTTTTCACTAAAGACCAGAAATCACCAAATCTCTAATTTCGCCAATTCAAGCCTTATTCTACCACGGACCTCCGAATAACATTCCGAATCAACTCCTAAGTCCAAAATCATCTAACGAAGCTATCTGAATCATAAAAACCCGATTCCGAGATCATTTACCCATAAGTCAACTTCCGGTTGACTTTTCCAACTAAATAACCAACTTAAGATACTAAGTGTGTCATTCCTCTTCAAAATCGCTCCGAACCCGAGCCAACCAACCTAACACAACATAATAAAGATGAGCCACATATAATGAAGCAGAAACGGAGGAAGCAGAGCTAAAGCTCTCGGAACGACCGACCGGGTCATTACACACATTGCCAGAATGTTTAGTCTGGCAACGTACTTCAATATTCTAGCAGTGTGCTTCAAACTTCTATTAGCATCTTACAAAATTCTGGCAGTAGATTTTTGAAAAAAATAAATTAACGAGATCAAAATTACAATTAGAATTGAGAAGTTCCAGCTTGAATTCATATCCATTTTTGTCAGCAATTGACAAACGAAAGTCCAAAGTGTATTCTTTTCATTTTTGAGCAGGAAAAGGAAATCCTTTCTATTCAATGACGAAATATATTACCACAATACACTAAAGAAAAGGTTAAATTTGCGGCGGTTTCTATAAGCTCCGCAATCTATAATAAATTGTGGGGGTTTATTTACTCCCGCAAATATATCACATTTGCAGCGGTCGTTAACCTCCGCAACCATTAGAAAAATAGCGCCCCCTAAACCCAATGTTTTCCTCGTTTTTTAATACTTTCCCTCTCTTTTTTTCCCAAACACCTTTCTCATTTTCTCTTTTTTCATTTTCAGAGACCATCGCCCCCTCTCACTTAATAACTTAATCAATATAGCAATATTCCATTTCTTCTTCACTTAATCTGCAGATGCCGAAATCTCTGCAGGAAGCTGTAAAACTTACAGGAACAAAACTTAATTTCTTCCATTTCTCTTCACTTAATCTCTTCCATTTCTTCTTCATTTCCTCCGATTTCAAGCCCGTGTAGTTGCAAAATTCCAAGTACAATAGCTCTCTGCTTTTCTTCATCGCCTCCTCTGTTGCAAAATGAAAGAAAACTTCAGATCTATCAATCAATTGGATGTAAGTTTATTTCATTTTGCTCTTTCATACAAATTCCTCTTCGATTTTGGTTTTTTGTCTTTTTTTCTTCATGCATGTGGGTTTTAAGTTTATTTTTCTCTGTTAATTTGGTAGAATCGGTGTATTTTGAAGAAATTTGGTAGAATCGGTGTATTTTGAAGAAGGATATAACACTCTTTGTTGAAATCGAGATGTACGTCCTCTTTCTCCTTTCGCATTAGGTTCTAAAATTTAGGTTTTTTGTGTATTTTGTAGGTTAATTGGAAAGAGATCCTACTCCCAGAGAAAGGAAGCTTAAGAATAGTCATTAAGAGAGGTGACGATGACCCTCTTTTGCTTTTTCAAGCTATGAATGTAGAGATCAGGTTGAAGAGTGAAAGGGACGAAGTGGTATGAAGTTGCTTGAACCTAGCGCTCGAGAGGTTGTGCTCGACCGAAAGGGTAAGGGCAAGAATACTTGGATGGACGTAGTTCAATTTCTGTGATTGATGTCTTGAAATATTTCCTTTTGCATGTGTATTTTAGAACTCCTGGGGACCTTCAGAGAAGACGCAATTGTCGCCGACTGCTTTTCCTCTTTCTACTCTACTTTGTGTTTGAATCAGTCTCAAGGTACATTTTTTGTTTTTATGCAGGTTCTGGTCATTTCATTCAATTATTATATCTAAAAGATTAGCTTGTATATGCCATTTGACAGCATGTGACCACTTATTAATGTATACATAAGTTATAAGCCAATTAATAATTCAACTTGAAGCTGCTTTTGTTTCTAGTAGAATATACTGGATGAGATTATGATATAGACAACTAACTCTAAAAAGGAAATGCTAGAATCTTAATAAACAGAACAAAATCATAAAAACCTAGACTAAAACGAACTAAAAGACAGTTTAGATTCTATTATTTAACTATAAAAAGCAAGTTGACTATGTCTTGAATTGTGAAGATAAGAACAACAATACCAGTACTTTGTTGGCAGCTGCTACAGTTGAGAAAGAGGCCGTCATTGTTTTGAATAAGTGCACGTGCAGCTTTACAAGACAAATTGCCCCTAGCAGTGCGCCAAACAATGCTCTGTACCTATCTAGTGGATGTTGTTGGAGATTCATATTATGAAAAAATATTCTTCTTTAAATGCATCTTGGATGGTGTTCTTATAGTAGTTGTCGAAATTAAATCCGTATTAAACTGTTGGTCATCTTGTTTTCTGGTTGCATGATAAACCTTAGGTTCTTCAACATTGTCCATTGTTAGCAACATGTTATGTAGTTTGCTCATAAAAAGAAGCTTCTACTTTCCACCAGATAACAGAATAAGGTGCTATTTTCCGCCAGAAATTAACAGAGAATCTTGTTTATATTTGAGATAAGAGCTATCTGTACCTTTTTATTTCATCAAGTTTTGAGTCTGGAGATACTGGTGCTACCGTTGCACAAGCTGCTTTATTCCAGAACCTTGTTGGTATTCTTATATTCCGTTACTCTGAAAAGCAGACACTTAAAATCAAAATTCTCTCGCAAAACAAAGGTTTATGTTGAGCAAACCTTTTTCCGTTTTTGGATTTCAATCTTTATATGGTACCAAAATTTCTTCCTGGATCCTCTATCCAACGAAAAGTCACGTTAGATGCCAAGTCTTCGTCATAGCTTGCTTTTCTATGTGTAGCTAACTTGTCAATCACTGGTTGAGGTAAGGACACTGACTTTTTGTGTGTGATGTATTTAGGAAAAAATTGAACTAGCATTGACCCAAAGCACTGTGGATGAGTCTGAAATTTCCTCAAATAATGTTGTTGGTAAGGTGTTGGGAAAAGAGCACTCCGGAAGGGTAAGGTGCTTAGGATTAGGAGCCGTTTCTAGCAGAGCTTTTAGACAAACAAGACCTCGTTATAGTGATTTGAATGCTTCAAGTTATAATAATGGTTCATGTTCTTCCCAATGCCAAGAGAAGTACAATCAAATGTTGAATGCTCACAATCAAAGCCATGAGAACTACAGAGAAATGATGAATGTTAACACTCAAATGATGAATGCTTTTAAGGAGTATATGATAATGAAAGAATGGAAGATACCTGAAGAATTTGCAAGGATATTTTTTCTCCTCCTCGTTCAACGGTAAGAATAGTTCATAACTTTCTTATTTAATTTTGTAAATTATAATTGTTCAGTCCAAGCATTATTAGTTATAGGATATTGTTGAGGTACTTTTTGTCAATTATATTTTCTTTTGATTGTTTTGTAGCCAAGTGATGCGGCTAGCGGATCCATTTCACCCATGGATATAAGAAGATCATCCGGTGGAAGTAATCCTAACGACAACCATTGAAGTTGCTTGCAAATGTATTAGATAATTAAGTATCTTACTCGAATGAATGGTCATAGTAGATCTTTTGTCCTTAATGGTTGAAGTGGATGTTATGTTTAATGTTAGTTTTAAGACTAATTATAATATATGTTTTGTGTTTAATGGTTGGAGTAGTTGTGTTTAAAGCAAATTTTTGAGACTAATGATAATCTACTTTAATATATTTTGTGGTTTATTAATATATTGATGTTACTTGATTCCAGAAAGCAGTTTGTATAATTTGTTGATGCTTCATTATATTAATATAATAGAAATTGGAACAGTTATGGAGTAACATTATATTGCAGGAAAAAAAATATTCAATGAACAACGGAGGTTATAACTGCCGCTATTTAACCTATAATAATAGTGTTATAAAATTTGTGGGGGTTAAATAAAGAAATTGCGGGGGTTTAGACTCCGCTATTTGTTTAATAAGTGACAGCCAAACTACCAAATTGCGGAGGTTATACCGCCGCCAAATACCTTCCGCTATATGATAACGGCGGTCTGTCAAAAGAACCCCGCATTAGTTGCGGCGCACATTATTGCGGGGGTTTTGAAACCGCCGTAAAAGTGTATTGCAAAGGTTTTTGATCACCGTAATATGTAAATAAAACCTCCGCAAATACAACATTTTTTGTAGTGATAGAGTGAAAATATTACGAAATGTTCGATATCTTTGAAATACACTAACTTATAGTAGTTTCTTGTAATAATCATTGTAAAAGTTAACTAAGCATATTTATAAGGAGAATAACTTAAGCAAAAAAGAAAATAATTAAATATTAAAATCATGGGAGGCCATGCAAATATGCACGTCAACTCTATCTCCGTTGAATACATCATTGTAACATACGAAGTTTTTAAATTCAAAAAGGTGACTATCGGTTCTTAAAAGGTGTCTGTTATGAAAAGATGCGTCTGTTAATTCCAATAGACTCCTAGAAGTATTACAAATACCCATATCATCTTCAAAACAAAATTATCTGAAAATTTTCATCTCTTTCTTTTCTACTTATTTTCTAAAACTCACAAGTATTCTGTTTTTGTAGGAAATTCGAGTTAATTGTTGAAACACGAATTTCAGAGGCTTTGTAAAATGCTGGAGGAGTTCTGCTATTATCCCTGTAGCAACAAAGTGGAAAGCTTAAATTCCTTAAGAACAGTGACTACACTATCGAAGTCAGATTATTTCATCTATTATTTTTCTAACAGATCCTGTGTCAAGGGAAATAGTTTATATATACGCAAAAGTTTTTGTATTTACCCTTCTTAGAGATTCAATTGAACCTATCGCCAGAATAACTCCGACCGGCACGGCCGAGAGGGAAACGATAAGAGAAGGCCTAAGATGAGAGTGAAGAGCATATCACGTAGCCAAAGATGATTTGCCTGCAACCCATGCAAAAAACTCTGTCTCTTATTTTTGATCTTGCTAATTAAATAAGCCCTTGAAAATGGTCCAGGCAAGTCATCCTTGGCTATAAAATAGGACTCTTCTTTTCATTTTTGAACCCCTCGTTCTATTCATTATCTCTCAATGTATGGAAGAAGAGAAATTGGTCTTGCATAAAAGAGAAGAGCTTGTCAAGTTAGCTAAAGATGACCTGCCTAAAACCAATATAAGGAAAGGACACCATCAATGGTGTAAAGCCCTTTCCATAAGATGAAGGCAAGTCATCCTTGGCTACCAAATAAGCCTCTTTTCATCATGCTAGACCTCTCATCTGTCTTCTGATCTCATGATAAACGGTAACCTAGTGCACGAAGTATTCTGCATTCAGGTAGGGTTCAACGGCGGCCACTACCCCAAGCGGTGCAATGTAGGTAGCCTATATTGTCGCAAGCATTGTGGGTTGATTTCACGGCTCGAACTCATAACCTATAGGTCATAACGGGTACAACTTTACCGTTATTCCTAAGTCTCCATATTCTCTGTCTTCTCTCTCGATCTCACGGTAAATTAGCAGAAGAGAAAGTTTTGCATGAAAGAGAAAAGCATGTCAAGATAGCCAAGGAGACTGCCTGACACCAAAGCTAAAATGGCGTAACCAAACACCTTTTAAAATAATGGAGCAGGCAAGTCATCCTTGGCTACTAAACAAATATGATTCTCCTCTTCATGTAAAACCTCTCTTCTTTATTGAGATCATGATTATGGCAAGTTAGCCATGTTTTATAGCCATAGCCAAAATAATAATGGAGAACTAAGCATCTCTCTGGCATATAGTTGCTTTATGTTTTTTTTCTTTTTATTTCTTTGACTTTGTTTTCTTCAGCTACATTATCTTACTTCCCAAATACGAATATGTTCTTTTCATTTGTAAGGACACTTGCATTTATCAGTTTATCCCAATTTCATTAGTTCATGATATGTGCAAGAGTTTGGTTTCCAGATACACTGACGAGAATAATGAAGGGCAAGTTACAAATTTTGGTCAAGTCGGCCAAAAATATTGCATTTGCTAGTCAATAATATAAGATATATATATATATACACACACGTATAATGTATAAAAAATATATATTTTGCTGGTTATTATTTTTGGGAGCGGCCATACTGTGTAGCTTTTCCAATAATATAATAAATAGAAAGTAAACGAGATATGCTGTATTAGTAGTGTCTTATGTCCTTGGGAATTTTGACTAATTATCTATTCTTAAAGAATCTGATCAATTCGAATATTGATAAAATCTGTGAAATCAAAACTATGGTAGAAGGAATAGAAAAAAGGTCCATGCCACTAAATGAGGTATTGGGAGTGACACATCTAGTTGTTGTTTCCTCTATTATTTATAGCAAAAGCAATTGAAACACCTCGATATACTTTCCAATCCAATATTTGATCATTTTCCGCCAGAAATAATTTAAACCTACTAAAAAGGAAAACTAAAGAATGAAAGGATGTTTGTATCCCTCCAAGTCCCAAGCTATTTTTTTTTTCTTAACTGATTATCGCTCTTTAATGCCCATATCTACAATAGCAAAGCAAAATTTTAGAAACAAACACACCCTTACTTTTACTTGTCCCACAACAAAAAAATAAAAATAAAAAATTTCGACCAATCTCGGATGGAAATTGGTCAATTTTTAACTAAGACATGGTCATACTTGCATATTATCTAGCAAAATAAGTTTTAACAAAAAAATTTCAAGTATACCGACCGAAATCGATCGGAAAGTTAAAATTATTTTTTCCCGCCCAAGTGCAATTAGTTTTTCAAGTGTA
>ML308137.1:0-120513 GCA_005239505.1 Nicotiana paniculata
ATATATATATATATAATTAAGTCGTCAACATGAAAGCGTAAGAACCAACGGGATTCCCTTCTTTGTTTGTTTGATTTGAAAGGGAATGGCCCGTTGAGTTCTTAAGAATCATAATATTTTTTTCGTCTAAATGATAAAATGGATTTATTTTTCTTTTCAAAAGCTCCATTTTTCTCATTTATATAATCATGTTTTTGAAAATTCACTCTTCGGACCACCACTTCTTTTTCAATGGTAGTATCTATCGGTACTTCAAAAGTTGGAAGAAAGAAGGAATCACTCAATTTCTTGGCTGCTACGATATATGTATATGGGATGTGGGAAAAGGTTACGGCGTTATATACGCACCACCAGCTGATCAGCTGGTATACATTGATGATTTTTCCCGTAGTGGCCGAGAAAGAAGGAATCACTCAATTTCTTGGCTGCTACAATATATGTATTCATATTTCAAGAAATATGGTTCATTGATATAGTTCTTTCCCATTTATAGTTATACATCACGAGTTGTGGCCATGTTGGCCTAGTTACCAATGATAGTACGATAAGAAATATGTGTTATGTTGGTATTCGGTTGAGTAAGGCACAGGGCGCCCGTCGTGACCCTTCGGTTTGGGTCATGAAAAAAGTGGTATCAGAGCAGTTTTTTCCTAGGGAGTCTACAAGTCGTGTCTAGTAGAGTCTTTTTTATGGGTGTGTTATGCACCACACTTATAAGCAGGAGGCTACTGGGATTTAGGACTGTCACTCTTTCTTCTTACTCTAGATCGTGTGGTAGAGCTCAATTGTAAGAACTCAATTTCCTAAACTCTATCTTCTTCATAATATGACGATGCCTATAGCTAGAAAGACAATTGGTAAGGGATTGAATGCGGCTAAGGAATAGGTGAGTTAGAGGAACTCGAATTTTGCATCATGCTTATGATGAGTAAATGTAAAGTCGGTAGCAGATCATGTGTGTACTAAGACGTGTGAGCTTCTGGAAAAGGATCCCTAAGGCATGAATTTCTATCCACCCATAAGTAGAAAGCAACGAGAGATTCAGAAGATAGATACAAGCTTTAACAAGTAAAAAGAGCAAGATGAGAAGGGTATGAGGTACCCAGTTAATGAAGATTATAGGTATTTACAACTCAGACAGAAAAATATAAGCATGATGAGTTACCTTCAACAGTAACAAAAGGTATGTATATCTGGCCACACCCATCTCAGTTATGCCCTATGGGGGCTTACAGGTGTAGTTTAAGAAAAGAACGGGATATCAGGATCCGGCTGAGGATAGAGTAACACAAAATGGTGAATGGATTGTTTGTGTTAGTTGACATTTCCGAAGGATATTACAAAGGTGCTAATAGATCTCCTTGTGAAACACCCAGATGGTGCACTCTAGAATAGTACAGTTGTCGCGCCCCCTTTTTCCTCGCAGAATCGGGGTTTCGACATGTGACAACTCTTTCAAATGGGTATTAAAAGAGAAGAGTCGCCACCTAAAAAATTTTAAGGTGCGATAGGGAACCTAATGCAAGTAACTCATGAAACAGGTTTACATTACCAGAGATTGGGTAAGGGCTTGAAATTACCTCGAGGGGAAGGTGTTAGGATTCCTTCGAGGTCCAGAATGGTGGGTCCCGACCAAACTCACTTTTTGGGTGAAATAGTCATTAAGAAAGTAAAGCAATTTAAGCACACATATGGATTACAAAAAAAAAAGACATGGGAATAAATGGGTCCTATGTTTATTAGCCTATAGGATCACATATGTGCAATACTCGGTAAACCTTCCTCAACTAGAGAGGTTACACGTACCATTAGCACGCAGGGCATCATATTCCTTTACTACCCAATTACTCTCCCCTTGGTGGTTATATAAGTGATTCTAATTAAACGTACTCTAGGCGTGCATTACACGTCCCTTTTCTTATGGCCCTGGAGGTGTTTAATACCTCTAATTAAGGCAGTTCTAGACGCTCCTAAAGTGCTTAAAAGGAGAAAATCTAAGCGACAACAATGGACATAGAGGAATGTCAAGTAAAAGAACAATTAAGGGGCTCATGTTTTCCTCACCGAATAGACAGATAATTAGCACGTCTCAAACAACAAGATTTCAGATGTTTTAGAAAGGTCCTAGAACATGATATCTAGGTGATCATGACAGGCAGAGAATATGAAGCATTGTGTTAAGGTGAAGTGATAGAACGCTAATCAGTTTGCCTATTGATTATAAAATTTGTTTAATTTGGGTAGTTCACGAATAAGCAAGGCATAGTATTACAAATTGCAAGATTTCAATTATCCTACAGGCTTGCCTAGGCGTGGATCCGAGATGTCCTATAAACATGTTGTCTAGGGGCTAAACATTACAGAACTGATTTTATACAATTATCTCTGTAAGCATGTTATCAAGATGTTGGGACTTCTTTTAAACTTACCCTTATAGACATAATTTCTACTGATTTTATGCGATATAGGCATGATATTTATGTGAGTGCAATAGAAGTCCTAAAACATGGTTTCTAATGCACATAAGAGAATGGTCATGATTTTTTAGACAGAGTTAATAGCACCCTAGTGACAAGATTTCTACGCAGGCATGATGTATGATGAGTTTTTAGAAAAGTAGAAGTTTTAGAACAAACAATATGATGCACCTATAGCATGTTTTCTAGTGCACAAAACAATCTTATAAGCATGGTTTCTAATGCATACATAATCACAACAATCATAGGAGCATGATTTTTACCCGATTTCCCCACAAAGAATATATAAAGGTCCCTCCAATTTTACTAATATCCCCAATATCTGTTTTACAAGAATTATTAATACAGGCCAAGAATGAATGCATTTCAGAAATGAAACTGTTATACTATAGGGAGCCTGGATAGGCCCAAAAGTAAACCTGGATGGCCAGGCCTTCAACCAAATCCAAAGTGCCAATATCTCATAGTGCCCAATACGGTATCCTGGTGCGTCAAAGTTCCCAAAGGCCTCAGGGACCCCGGGCAAGGCTCACACCGAGGATCCTTTAAAGAAAATAGTTTTTGTGCACTGTGGAAGAGCCAACCCCAGTGTGTCAGAGTTCGGAGGAATCTCATGGATTCCTAGGTAGTACACACACTGGAGGGGCAAAACTTAAGTAATCTAAGTGTAGAAGTGAGAGTGTTTGACATAGTTGAGATGAATTTTTGGAAGACAGTATAGGGGAAAAATCTTTAGGAGTGAAAATACTTCAGGAGTAGCAATAGTTTAGGAAAACATTTCAGGAGTGAAAAACATGTTGAAAACCTTTTGAAGGAAAGGAAGTTTCTGCAAACAACATCATGGTCACAAAAGCATCACATTGCCTAGATTCAACTTCAGTTTGTCAATTAGTTCTAAGTGTACAAACAGTTACACAAAAGGGAGTATGGGTTGGGAACATAAGACACTTGAAACAGGAGCACATAAGGAGGATAAGAAGGAGAGAATTTTGAACAACAAGTACACAAAACAAGCAGGGGCTGATTGACAACCAGCAACCAAATTCATTGCACAAACTACTGACTCAGAGTCTTAACAAGAAAATCACACATGAAGCTAAAGTGGTAATAAACAGTAATGCATAGAGACAGAATGCAGGAATAGTCATGATGAGGACAGGGGTCTACTACACAGAATTAGTCATGCCAATTGGGGTTAATCAGATAAACTAGGAGTCTGAGATACAAAAATAAGGATGCTAGTCGAAGGAAGTAAACAAGAACTCAAGTAAATATGATGGCTAAAGTATCAAACAAGAAGAGTGAAACCTAGACATGTTGGTCAGGCAGTAAACAGAGTTAATTAGATAGTAGTTATGCTAGCATAGAAAGACACAGCCTTAATAGAAGCAAAGCAAAAAGGAGCACATAGATTTAAATCTCAGAATGACATTGTGGTAGGAACATACCAGTTAAGGAAGCAAATACAGAAAGTAAAGTAGGTAGAATTCCATAGTCTAGCCTTGGCTTTCAGTCAGCTAGACAAGCAATGAGCACAAGTTTCAAAAAGAGGGACGAGAGAAAGTTTGTGTGTGTGATTGAACTATAGTCCGTAAGAGGTAGAATAAGAGTGTATATATAGCACTTAGGGAGTAGAAAAAGTAAGATAAAGAGAGCCAGTATTCAATCAATTAAGGACAATCAGATACTCACATAATCAATTCCCATAAGGGAGTCCTGAATAAACTCCTTAATTTGGGGGTAATCAATTAACAGTCACAATAGGAGGTTTAATTAAGGAAGATAATCCAAAATCATGCCATATAAAGAGTCAGTAAAATCCCCAAAAAAAAATTTCATTAATTAAGGCAAGTGTAAATTGGTCAAGGTCACAAATAAGGAAACTAGTAAAATCCCAACACATTGATTTTAACAGGGCAATTAGTATGAATCAATCAGTAAAAAAAAATCTTCAAAGAATACTGAGTTCCTAAGAAAGAACTATTCAAATCCCTAGATAGGAATCAACCAAATTATATTTCCCAAGAATACTGATTTTAATGGGGACAAATTGTTCAAATATAAATCAATCAAGTAAAAGCCCAAAGAATACTGATTTTAACAGGGAAATCATCGAATCCCTAAATAGAATTAGTTAGTACGACTGATTCACAGAAATAAACATAATAATCGAAAAAATAGAAGAAATCAGTGTAACCATTAGAAACATCTAGGGTTCGAGCATACATGCGAAGATTAACCAAACACGTAAAGAGATGGCTAGATTAAACATTAAAAGCAGAAAATCTTTTAAAGAAGAGTCTGGGAAGAACCCTAGTTTCAGAAAGAGTGAATAAAAATTGAAGCAGTTAATTAAAACCAAATATTTTCAAAGGAGAACCCCTGATAATACTCGAATCACTTCAGATCTATAAAGATTCGAATATTAGTGAAACTAGGTTTTTTCAGAAACAGTAGAGATGAAGAAACTCGGCCAAAAACCCATGGACTCATACCAAAAAGCAAGAGGAAATCCATACTCACAAATGAAAAATGGCCTTAGACAAGCCGGTAAGCAAGTTTCCGGCAAGAACAGATTGGATCTCCATTAGATTATCTCAAGGATCCATGAAATCAAACAGCCAGGAAGCATAGAAAGCTAGTAGTGGTCGGAGAATGCATGAAAACTCCATAGATGGGAGCTTTTCGCCGGTGACGGCGATTAGGGTTAGGGGTGAGTTGAGAGAGAATGGGAGAGGTTACAGAACAGTGACGACGTAAATGAAAGAGTGAAGGGGGGTGGGGTAGCGTTGTTGGTGAATTAAAATGGAAAGTAAGGTTGTGGACCGTTGATCTAAAAAAATCAACGACCACGATTGAACGGGGCTATTGGGTCGGGCAAGTATAGGTTGGGCCTGTGAGGTGAAATTAGGCTGGTATATTAAGGGGTTTGGGCTAGTTTAATGGTTAGGTCCGAAAAAATAGAAGGAATAAAAGGGATATTTGTTAAATACCTAATTGATTGGTAAAAAAAATAACTTATAAAATAATTAATAGATTATGAAAATAATTTTTCATGCATAGAAATGTTTTAAAATAATTACTCAACATTGTAAAAAATATAACAAGCTATTTTCTGGTAAAATAATATAATAATGCATGCATAGGCTATAATTGTAAAGTTATTGTTATTATAACCCAAGAAATATAAATGTGGCTATTTGTAAAATAATTTAAGTTTAATATAAATATAAATATAAATATAAATAGCAAAATTTTAAACCATGAAATTGTTTTAAAGTCCTTTGTGATGCAATTTGTAATTATTTATATGAGTAAAATACTGGGATAAATTAATTAAAAAATGTAGAAATTATGGAAAAATATCAATTGATGATAATGCATAGTTTTGAAAGTATATATGTGTTTGAAAAAATATTATAGGGAAAATTTGGGTATCAACAGCTTCCCCTGTTTACCCGGGAAGGATGAAAGAGTTGTCGGGTAAAGATATGATGGCCAATTTTGATCGAGCGAGATGGTTTGAGATATTTAGGCCGCACTCTGGTTCCTGAGCTGCCTACATATCCCCGGTTTTACAAGAATCAGGCCGTGTGAACTTCTGGATTCATCTGTGGAATATACCGATGAAGTTACCACAAGGACGGACGCAAGATTTCGGGATAGGTGAAATGGTTGCAGTCAAGTTTAAGGTGGTATGAAGGAGCTGGAGCGGGATTGCACCGGTTTAGGTAGCGGTCGCTTATCGAATAACCTGCAAGTAAGAGACATACTACAAGCATATATCTGTGCGTAAATTTAAACATGATGCAAATTCCCTTCGGACCATGAAAATCGTCTTTGGACGGTTGAGGATGATGTCCTTAGACCATGATGTCCTGGGCCATGAATTGTCCAGTGAGGGATTCGCAAGCCATGAAATGGTGTTCTCGGTCCATGAAAATGATGCCTCCAAACCATGAAGCCTTTGAATAATGATATGCAAATGCGAGAGATCCTCAGTCCATGACATGGTGTCTTTGGGCTATGAGGATGATGCCTTCATACTATGACGCCTTCGGACGAGTTGGCGATATTTCAGCCCATGAAATGCAAAGGTATGATGCTAGGAGCATCAAGACAGGGCCTAGTCTTGTGAAGTTGAGGGCAGAGCTTAGCCCGAAAGAAGAGAAATAGATAGTGTCGGACAGACAGTGCTTAGTCTCGGCAAATAAAAAGGCAATGATTGGCCTTATGCAAATAGGAGGCAGGGCTTAGCCTCATGCAAGATTCGGGACATGGATTAGTCCCATTCAGATGGAAGGCAGTGCTTAGCCTTATGCAAATGGAGAGGCAGGGCTTAGCCTCATGCAAAATTGAAGGAAGTGCTTAACCTTATGCAAATATGGAGACAGGTCTTAGCCTCATGCAACATTTGGGACAGGGCTTAGTCCCATGCAAAGAGAAGGCAATGCTTAGCCTTATGCAAATATGGAGGCATGGCTTAGCCTAATGCAAGATTTGGGACATGGCTTAGTCCCATGCAAAGAGAAGGCAATGCTTAGCCTTATGCAAATATGGAGGCATGGCTTAGCCTAATGCAAGATTTGGGACATGGCTTAGTCCCATGCAAAGAGAAGGTAATGCTTAGCCTTATGCCAATATGGAGGTAGGGCTTAGCCTCATGCAGAAATTTAGGGCAAGTCTTAATCCCATGAAATTGAACGTAATGCTTAGCCTAATGCAAGATATGGAGGCAAGGCTTAACTTCATGCAAGATTGAGACAGAGCTTAGTCTCATGCAAAGAGAAGGCAACGCTTAGCCTTATGCAATATGGAGGCAGGGCTTAGCCTCATGGAATATTGGGACAGAGCTTAGTCTCATGCAAAGAGAAGGCAACGCTTAGCCTTATGCAATATGGAGGCAGGGCTTAGCCTCATGAAATATTGGGACAGAGCTTAGTCTCATGCAACGAGGAGGCAACGCTTAGCCTTATTCAAATATGGAGTCAGGGCATAGCCTCATGCAAGATTGAGACAGAGCTTAGTCTCATGCAAAAAGAAGGCAGCGCTTAACCTTATGCAAATATGGAGGCAGGTCTTAGCCTCATGCAACATTTGGGACAGGGCTTGGTCCCATGCAAAGAGAAGGCAATGCTTTGCCTTATGCAAATATGGAGGTAGGGCTTAGCCTCATGCAGAAATTTGGGACAGGGCTTAGTCCCATGAAAATTGAAGGAATCGCTTAGCCTTATGAGAATATGGGGGCAGGGTTTAGCCTCATTCTGATAGAGACAAATCTTAGTCTCATGCAAAGATAAGGAAACACCTAGCCTTATGCGAATATGGAGGCAAAGCTTAGCCTCATGCATAAATTCGGGACAGGGCTTAGTCCCATGAAAATTGGAAGCAATGCTTAGCCTTATCAAATATGGAGGCAGGACTTAGCCTCATGAAAGATTGAGACAGAGCTTAGTCTCATGCAAAGAGAATTCAACGCTTAGCCTTATGCAAATATGGAGGCAGGGCTTATCCTTATGTAGAATGGAGGCAGAGCTTAGTCTCATGCAAGATTTCGGGACAAGGCTTAGTCCCATGCAAGTGGAAGGCAGAGCATAGCCTTATGCAGATATTGAGGCATGTGTTAGCCTCATACAAATATGGAGACAGAGCTTAGTCTCATGCAAGGAGAAGGCAACGCTTAGGCTTATGCAAATATGGATGCACGGCTTAGCCTCATGCAAGATTAAGACAGAGATTAGTCTCATACGGCCTTATGCAAATATGGAGGCAGGGCTTTGCCTCATGCAAGATTGAGACAGAGCTTAGTCTCATGCAAAGAGGAGGCAACGCTTAGCCTTATGCAAATATGGAGGCAGGGCTTAGCCTCATGCAAGATTGAGACAAGGATTAGTCTCATGAAAAGAGAAGGAAACACTTAACCTTATGCAAATATGGAGGCATGTCTTAGCCTCATGCACGATTGAGACAGAGCTTAGTCTCATGCAAAGAGAAGGCAACACTTAGCTTTATGCAAATATGGAGGTAGGGCATAGCCTCATGTAGAAATTTGGGACAGGGCTTAGTCCCATGTAAATTGAAGGCAGTGCTTAGCCTTATGCAAATATGGAGGCAGGGCTTAGCCTCATGCAAGAGTGAGACAGAGCTTAGTATCATGCAAAGAGAACAAATAGTAGGTGATAGCAGAGTATTTCTTAGCTGGAAGTGGATTCGATATCGGTGTTGTTATGAAGGTTGTGATTTCGAGGTGTGCATATTCCTTGTTCCTGCATTCAAAGAAAAATCGTTAGTTTTGTAAAAGGGGAGGTCAGTTCGTGCCTTTATGAGCTTGATTGACTTTCTTTGCTCAGTCTGAAGATCCTATAAAATCATTGGGGGTAGCGTTTTCTAAACAGAGTTATTTCAAAGGCAAGCATGCATAGTTTTCAAAGTCATAGTAAAAAATATATTTTTTAGAAAATTGGTTAGATGAACCAGTGACTGTGACACGATCCGAGACATTGTGACTTCTCCTTTCGTAGAATTTTGAAGGTCCTCCTCAAAATTCTGGCCCAGTTATACGGACAAACATTTCTGACTGTTGTATATACTATGATCGACTGACCTTGCTTTGAAATTTTGAGGGTCCTCCTCAAAATTCTGCCCTAGTTTCTGATGGTGGGGAAACTGGAAATTTTATTGAATTGCTACTGAATCCACAGGGCTACCTACATATCCCCTCTTAAACAGGAATCTGGTCGAGCGTAGTTCAATTACATCATATGTTGTAAACATAAACAGTTACACATAATATCGCTTGACTGCATCTGAATTGATTGGTTTTGGCCAGACTTCTCTGTCCATTTTTGCAAGTATGAGGGCTCCTCCTGTCAATACTCTGTGAACCATGTAAGGACCTTTCCAGTTAGGAGAGAACTTCCCTTTGGCTTCATCCTGATGTGGAAAGATCTTCTTCAACACCAACTGCCCCGGTGTGAACTGTCTCAGCTTGACTCTTTTATTGAAGGCTCAAGACATTCTGTTCTGATAAATTTTTTTGTGACATAATGCATTTATCCTCTTTCCAAATCACTATATTTTTGTCGTGTTTCCTCATTACACGTCACAATTGCCGGTTCATCGAGATAGGAAATAGTAATGTTGTATAGATAAAGGTATGAGAGAAAAATGGTAATAGTAATCATTAATTCATTGAAAGTTTCAAACAAATTTGTTTTTCAATAATTAAAAAAACGTTTTGGATATTGGAAATATTATTTAAAACAATCATCATTTAGAAAAATAATGTTGTTCAGCCTTGCTACCCTGGTACTCGTCGGGCCCTGGATGGTCTGATAGTCCAATTCTTAAGTAATGATCCTCTCTCCACAGCTCAGATGGTAGGTCCTTCCTCTTCCTCCTCTTCAAAAATTACACAGCAATTTATGTCATCATCTTCCAATAACAGGTTCCTCAAGGCGGCCAATGCTTCTTCCTCCTCTAATCCCCATATGATGTCGGTCTGCTGGAAAGTCTGACTAAGGTGAGGTATAGGCTGCTCAAGTTGATAGTACGGGCCACGC
Source organism: Nicotiana paniculata (assembly GCA_005239505.1). Classification (NCBI taxonomy): domain Eukaryota; kingdom Viridiplantae; phylum Streptophyta; class Magnoliopsida; order Solanales; family Solanaceae; genus Nicotiana; species Nicotiana paniculata. Next base: position 10,040 of record ML308137.1, read on the forward strand.
CATGGTGGTGATCAGTCTTGATACTCTTGCCAGGTGTATTGATATCACAGTCCAAAAGTGGTACCATGGCGCTCTGGCTGTATTGGTTTTGAGATACCCTTAAGATTTTTTCCAAGACCCTTGCCGGGTTCATATACTCCCCATGCTAGTATACTTTCCATCTTGCTACTCCACCACTTATCTTTCTCGATCGCGTTGACCCTCCCAATATGACGATAAGTCTCTCCACCTAGCTTTTTTCTAATTTCAACCACGGGGATGGTCTGACGGGTGTAAATAGGGTTGCTCCCATCTCCATGGATAATCACTTCTTGGTGGTTCCACTCGAACTTCACTATCTGATGCAAAGTTGACGCTACAGCCCCAACGGTATGTGTACAGGGTCGTCCCAACAATAGATTGTATGATGCTGATATATCCAGCATATGGAACTCGACATCAAACCATGTAGGCCCCATCTATAGACAAAGATTGATCTCTCTAATGGTAGCTCTCTGAGACCCGTCAAATGCCTTCACATTCATAGTCCCTTCTCGTATTTCATACAGTCCTTTGCCCAACCTCTTCAGTGTTGTCAATGGTCAAATATTGAGACTGGATCCCCCATCTATCATAATTATGGAAATGAAATGGTCCTCACATTGCACGGTAATGTGAAGTGCTCTGTTATGTTTCAAACCCTCGGGTGGCAGCTCGTCCTCGTGGAAGGTGATTTTGTGATTTTCCATCATATGTCCCACCATATTGGCCATTTCCCTGCCAGTGATGTTGTTAGGTACATATGCCTCACTTAACACCTTTAAGAGAGCATTCTTGTGCACTTCTGAATTTTGTAGCAGTGACAGGATAAATATCTGAGCAGGAGTCTTGTTCAAATGATCGGTGACTGAATACTCCCTTGCTTGCACTTTCCTCTAAAGGTCATCGGGGCATGTTTCAATAACGGGCGGTCTGTTAGAAGCCTGCTTACTGGATTCTCCCAAATGCTCTGGTGTATAGACTCTTCCTGTTTTGGTCATTCCTTTCACAGTGCCAGATTCTTCTACTTTGATCTTTCCTCTTCCTCTAGCTTCAGCCACATAATCCTAGGGTACAGCCTTGGTGTCTAAAGGCGGTGTGGTTGACACTGTCAATGTGAAAGGTGTTGCTACTTCCACTTTGAATGGAACATGTGCAGCTGTAAGGGGGGTGTTGTCTCAACTTCAAATGGAATTGATACAACTACCTCAACCTCCATTGGCGGCTGTATTTGTACTATAATAGGATTGAGCGTGACAACGGGTTTCTTAGGATTGTCACCTTCTTTGATAAGTCCAATTGATCCCTCGGGATCCCATTCCTCGTCGGTCTCTATCACATTGATACCTTCACCCCTATTATCTGGGAGGGGGTTGTTGTGGACCTTGGGTGTAGCTTATTTGTCCCGAGTGACCTTATTATCAATTAAGGTCTGGAACTTATCCTTCAGTGTTCGGCACTTGTCAATGGTGGGCCCTTTCATGCTAGAATGATATGCACATGTCTTATTTGGGTTGATCCATTGGGATGAATTCTCCACGATCACAGCATGGATAGGAGTGACATAACCAGAAGCCTTCAGCCTTTCAAACAGCTGGTCAATGGGTTCGACAATGACAGTGTATTGTTTAGGTGGTCTGCAGTCAAAGTTAGGCCGAGGTCTTGGGTAGTTTTGACGAGTTGGAGGTGACTGAAAGTGATAGGGTTGGGAATTATATGTTTGATAAGCAGTAGCTGGTTGGGAATATCTGTGAGGTGATGGTTGATATGTGGGGTAGAGGTGCTTGGTATGTAAGTGGGGAGTTTTGATATACAAGTGGAGTTTTGGGTCCTTGGGCGACCATTACTATTCCCACATCTTGCTTCTTCGATATACCCCCTGACTGCAATGCTTTTTTTGTGGCCTGCAATGCCTCAAAGTTTGTCACCATACCGCTTTTAATGCCCTCTTCAATCCTTTCTCCGAGCTTGATTATATCGGAGAACTTATGGTTTTCAATAACCATCAATCTTTCATAGTACTGCGGATCATGTGCTCTGACGAAGAACTTGTTCATTTGTTCCTCATCCAATGTCAGCCTGACTTTGGCTGCTTCTGACCTCCAACAAGTGGCATACTCGCGGAAGGTCTCAGTGCGCTTCTTCTTTAAGTTTTGAATGTATAAGACATCCTGTGCATTCTCTGTGTTAATCCTGAATCTGTCCATGAAGTCAGACGTCATACTCACCCAGTTGGCCCACTTCTTAGTATCCTGGCTGATGTACCAGGATAAAGCATCTCCTGTAAGACTCCTCATGAAAAGCTTCATTCGGATCTTTTCATCCTTTCCGACCCCTACAAGCTTGTCACAATAAGTCCTCAGATGAACACTGGGATCACCTGTTCCATCAAACATTTCGAACTTGGGAGGTTTGTAATTCTCCGGCAGTTCTACTTACGCATAGGTCTTCATAGTTCAGACCTTTTATCCCTTTGCCTCCATCGACGCCATGAACCTGACTTGTCAACTTCTTGAGCTCTTCATCCAGGTTCATAATGAGCATGTCCTTCTTAGAGGATTCTGGTGCATAGGATACGGGTTGAGTGGAGTGAGGTAGGGTTTCCACGTATATAGGGTTGTTTTGGTGACTAGGAGTTTGGGTATAATGGTGATCATTGGTGGAGTTCTGGGGTTCGGGAAAGATTGGTGGGGAATTTTGTGGATTATGGTAGGTGTTTTGCTGATATTGTGGAGGGATAGTTTGAATCTGTTGTGGGGCTGTGTAATGGTGAGGTGCGGGAGGATTTTGTAGGCGCTTGTAAGGTGTGTTTTGCGATGGTGCGGGGTTCTGAGTTTTTGAATAGTTGACATCTGGGATATTCAGTGTGAGGGATAGATTTGCTAAGCTGCGGACCTGCTCGAGCTCACCCTGGAGTTCTAGTATTTTCTGCTCAAGTCGTGATACTACATCATTTGGGGCCTGAGTACCTCGGCCATCAGAAGCTTGTGCATGTTCAACATGTGTGTTGTTGTCCTTTCTGGTGCTGTTGAAATCATCCATCTTTGCTTTCCCTTTGCCTTTTGGTGGACTTGGAGGATGAGAAGGTGGAGGGCCCGTGGATCTAGTATGATAAGCTGACGATGCCAGTATGCATGAACCAACCTTTGGGAAATGGTAATAATCGAAAGAAAGAAAGAAAAACAAAAGGTAGCCAAGTCAGTAAGAGTTCTAAAAAGAATATTTGCAATATTTAAACACATATTACGGAATGTAAATTCACGTCCTATTTTGGGAGCCTCGTTGTGCCCGAGGTAGGCCTAGCGACAAGTTGTTTTGGAGAACTTAGATGCCAATAAATTCCTCACTTTATTAATATAAAAACAGACGAATCCCAATCCAACACTAAGATAATAAAAGATAAGTCACTATTGGCACTTGGCCTTATTACATTGGAGAAGCAAATAAATCTAATCTACTCGGTCCTAGAAGGACCTTCCCCAGGCTTGGTGTTTCTGACTCCGTCAATCAGGTCCCCCAGTTCGCGCAGGCCCAAAAGTAGGTATACTCTTGCTAGAAGTCCTCCCTCGCCTCCTTCAGCATTCTGGTAGTCGATGATTATTTTCCTTGTCTTTTCTACCAACTCCATCAAGCCCTGCACCAGATATTCTACCCTTTCATTGGAGGTGATAGACATTTCCCTCCATTCCTTGATTAATATCTTGTATTTCTCGTGTATCTCCTAATGTTCAACCTCGGAGTCATGAATCCTCTTGCGCAACTTGTTGTATTTTACTTGGGTTTCTGCATCTTCGTCTATGACCCTGTTTCCCCGACCAATTCCTGGATCAACTTTCCCAGCTAATTTGTCCTCCAACTATGCCGGGTAAAAAGGTGTATGTCCCGCATGATACCTGCCTGGCTCGATGGTGTCCTTCTCCACAATAATATTTGAGTGCCACATATACTGAGCTTGACACTTGTGAGGGATATCGTCATCCTGAAAATCTACCCAGAAATGACTTATCTTCGCGACCCACGGTATGATCTTCTTCCTGCCTGCCTGCCTCATAACTCTGATGGGAACATAAGGTTATATTCTCCTTAACCTGATAATGAACTCATCAGTAGGGAACCATTCAAACATCCACTGAACCTGATCCTTAGTCAAATTGTCGAAGAACTCCACCCATTCCTTAGCACTCTCTGGTTGAGCAAACATGTACGGAATATAAGTCATCACTTTAGGGTGATGGAAGTCAATATGGTCATTCCACGCCCTTCGTGGAAACTATTAGCGATATTGACCCTTTTGGAGATGCTCCATTAACCACAACTGCAGCAGCAAATTGCAGCCCTCGAAATGTTTGGACCCTTTCTGGCAGTGGTTCAAAGCCCGGTAGATATCAGCTATAATCATAGGGACTATGGTGTATGTCTTTCCCTCGATCCCTTCCATTAGAGACTTGGTGACCATAGCCAGTCTAGTGTGACTTGTTTCCCTTTTTGTTGGGAACACTATCATACCCAAGAAGAAAACAATGAACACGAAAACTATGCGGTGAATATGACCCAAGGAGGTGATGGAAAAATCATCGTGGAAAATATGGTAGGGCTTACTATGACCGTATCTCTCATACAAGTAGTCAAATGGTATATAAGATTTCTTTAAGCACTCTAAGTCGGCGTTCTATTTCAGACCCATCATTTTTAGAAATCCCCTACTAGTGCAATTTTTCAGTACCAATAGTCCAGGAATGTCTCGAGGTAGCCCCGCAAATACCCTGATTTCTTCTAGGAATGGGGTTATTTCTATATCCTTGAAGCGAAACACTGATATTTCACGATCACAGGACATAGTTGCAGCTTCTGTCAACATGTTATTTTGTTGGATGTCAAATAGAGAAGGCAAATTTCCCAGGACTTTTCTCACATGTTTCTTTTTACTTGAGGAAAGATCTTCCCACCAATCCAGTAGCAGTGGTGGTATATTTTGGACCATGACGAACCTGGGGACTTCGTGCCTCATTTCTGCAAAAAAAATAAGGTTAGACCCTTTCCCCCTCCAGATTCGACTATTTATGTATCCATGATTAGCATATTGGCATTTAGTTCTCCAAAAATTAATGCACAAAATGTGGTTGCGTCCGTTGGGATTATGGAAACCCTGATGGACTTTGGATAAGGTTTGTCTTAAAGGGTTATTATGTGGACAACATATTAACCCGGCTAGGTTTGACCACGATGCATGTACAGTTATAATCAGAGTAAGGTTGCTATGGAGGTCTAGACTGGTACCCTCAAGCGGACAACTTGAGGGGGAAAGGTGCGGAACCATCGATTGCACCGCTGATCGACTAGTTTTACCGCAAATAAGCCTTTTTGAACTTAAAGGGTGATCTATAGGAAGGGCACAACCACTCATCAAGCGTTGCTATGGGATTGATTACGCACGAGTGGAATATGATGTTGAGGATGATTTATGCAGCAGTAAATAGCATGTTGTAAGGTATTTGCACGTTAAGAAAAATAATAAATGCGATTTTAATAATTAAAAGACGTTTAAGAAAGGAAAACAAAGAAATAATTTAGTTTCTATAGTAAAGGAAATCATAAATGCTCAAAACGGGCAATTAAATTCACATAAGGGGAAAGGGAAAGGGTGCACACGTATTAACAAAAAAGAAGCATGCTTAAGACTAATTTTCAAAAAGCAAGTTTGTTATGGTAAAAGCATAAAATCCCCAGCAGAGTCACCATGCTGTCGCGCCCCCTTTTTCCTCGCGGAATCGGGTTTCTACATTTTGGGACAACTCTTTTAAATGGGTATTAAAAGAGAAGAGTCGCCATCTAACGATTTTTAAGGTGCGTTAGGGCACCTAATGCAAGTAACTCATGAAACCGGTTTACATAACCATAGATTGGGTAAAGGCTTGAAATTACCTCAAAGGGAAGGTGTTAGGCAACCCTCGAGGTCCACAATGGTGGGTCCCAGCCAAACTCACTTTTTGGGTGAAAAAGTCATTAAGCAAGTAAAGCAGTTTAAGCACACATATAGATTACAAAAAAAGAAATGGGAATAAATTGGTCCTAGGTTTATTAGCCTATAGGATCACATCTGTGCAATATTCGATAAACCTTCCTCAACTAGAAGGGGTTACACGTAGCATTAGCGCACAGGGCAACATTGGTGGTTATATAAGCGATTCTATTTAAACATACTCTAGGCGTGCATTACCCGTCCCTTTTCTTATGGCCCTGGAGGTTCTTAAGACCACTAATTAAGGCAAATCTAGACTCTCCTAAAGTGCTTAAAAGGAGAAAATCTAAGCAACAACAAAAAACATAGAAGACTGTCAAGTAAAAGAACAATTAAGGGGCTCATGTTTTCCTCCACAAATAGAGAGATAATTAGCACGTCTCAAACAGAAAGATTTCAGATGTTTCCGAAAGGTCCTAGAACAGGATATCTAGGTGAGCATGACAGGCGGAGAATATGCAGCATAGTGTTAAGGAGAAGTGATAGAAACCTAATCAGTTTGCCTACTGATTTTAAAATATGTTGAATCTGGGCAGTTCACAAATAAGCAAGGCATTGTTTTACAAATTGCAAGATTTCAATTATCCTATAGGCTTGCCTAGGCGGGATTCGAGATGTCCTATAAACATGTTGTCTAGGTGCTGAACATTACATAACTGATTTTATACAGTTATCTCTGTAAACATGTTATCTAGGTGTTGGGACTGCTTTTAAACTTACCGTTATAGACATGGTTGCTACTGATTTTATGCGATATAGGCATGGTCTTTATGTGAGTGCAATAAAAGTCCTAAAACATAGTTTCTAATACACATAAGAGAATGATCATGACTTTTTAAACAGAGTTAATAGCACCCTGGTGACAGGATTTCTAAGTAGGCATGATGTATGCAGAGTTTTTAGAAAAGTAGAAGTTTGAGATCAAACGATATGATGCACCTATAACATGTTTTCTAGTGCAAAAAACAATCTTATAAGCATGGTTTCTAATGCATACATAATCACAACAATCATAGGAGCATGATTTCTACCCGATTTCCTCATAAAGCATATATAAAGGTCTCTCCCGTATTACTAATCCCCAATATCTGTTTTACAAGAATTATTATTACAGGCCAAGAATGAATGAATTTCAGAAATGAAACAGTTATACTATAGGGAACCTGGATAGGCCCAAAAGTAAACCTGGAGGGCCAGGCCTTCAACCAAATCCAAAGTGCCAATATCTCATTGTGCCCAATAGGGTATCCTGGTACGTCAAAGTTCCCAAGGGCCTCAGAGACCCCAGGCAGTGCTCACACCAAGGATCCTTTAAAGAAAAAAATTTTTGTGCATGTGGAAGAGCCAGCCCTAGTGTGTCCGAGTTCGAAGGAATTTCATGGATTCCTAGGAAGTACACACACTGGAGGGGAAAAACTTAAGTAATCTAAGAGTAGAAGTGGGAGTGCTTGACATAGTTGAGATGAATTTTTGGAAGACAGTATAGAGGTAAAATATTTAAGAGTGAAAATACTCCAGGAGTAGCAATAGTTTAGGAAAACATATCAGGAGTGAAAAACATGTTGAAAACCTTTTGAAGGAAAGGAAGATTCAGCAAACAACAGCATGGTCACAAAAGCATCACATTACCCAGATTCAACTTCAGTTTGTCAATTAGTTCTAGGTGTACAAAAAGTTACACAAAAGGGAGCAGGGGTTGGGAACACAAGACACTTGAAACAGGAGCACATATGGAGGATAAGAAAGAGAGCATTTTGAACAACAAGTACACAGAACAAGCGTTCGCTGATTGACAACCAACAACCAAATTCATTGCACAAACTACTGACTCAGTCTTAACAGGGAAATCATACTTGAAGCTAAAGTGGTAATAGACAGTAAAGCATAGAGACAAAATGCAGGAATAGTCATGATGAGTACAAGGGTCTACTATACAAAATTAGTCATGCCAATTGGGGTTAATCAGATAAATTAGGAGTCTGAGATACTAAAATGAGCATGCTAGTCGAAGGAAGTAAACAGGATCTTAAGTAAATATGTTGGCAAAAGTATCAAACAAGAAGAGTAAAATCTAGACATGTTGGTCAGGCAATAAACAGAGTTAATTAGACAGTACTTATGCTATCATAGAAAGACACAGCCTTAATAGAAGCAAAGCAACAAGGAGCAAATAGATTTGAATCTCATAATGACATTGTGATAGAAACATACCAGTTAAGGAAGCAAATACAGAAAGTAAAGTCGGTAGAATTCCACAGTCTAGCCTTGGCGTTCAGCCGACTAGACAAGCAATGAGCATAAGTAGCACAAAGAGGGAAGAGAGAAAGTTTGTGTGTGTGTGATTGAACTATTGTCCTTAAGAGATAGAATAAGAGTGTATATATAGCACTTAGAGAGTAGAAAAAATAAGGTAAAGAGAGTCAGAATTCAATCAATTAAGGACAATCAGTAAAAAAACTTCAAAGAATACTGATTTCCTAGGAAAGAACTATTCAAATCCTTAAATAGGAATCAACCAAGTAAAATTTCCCAAGAATACTGATTTTAACGGGGACAAAATGTTCAAATAGAAATCAATCAAGTAAAGCCCAAAGAATACTACTTCTAACAGTGAAATCATTCAAATCCCTAAATAGAATTAGTTAGTACGACTGATTCACAGAAGTAAACATAATAACGGAAAAAATAGAAGAAATCAGTGTAACCATTAGAAACATCTAGGGTTCGAGCATACATGCAAAAATTAACCAGACACGTAAAGAGATGGCTAGATTAAACATTGAAAGAAGAAAATCTTTTAAAGAGGAGTCTGGGAAGAACCCTAGTTTCAGAAAGAGCGAATAAAAATCGAAGCAGTTAATTAAAACCAAAGATTTTCAAAGCAAAACCCCTGATAATACTCGAATCACTTCAGATCTATAAAGATTCGAACCATAGTGAAACTAGGTTTTTTTTAGAAACAGTAGAGATGAAGAAACTCGACCAAAAACCCATGGACTCATACCAAAAACAAGAGGAAATCCATACTCACAAATGAAAAATGGCCTTAGACAGGCCGATAAGCAAGTTTCTGGCAAGAACAGGTTGGATCTCCATGAGATTATATCAAGGATCAATGTAGGAAGCATCGAAAGCTAGTAGTGGTCGGAGAATGCATGAAAACTCCATAGATGGGAGCGTTTCGCCGGTGACGGCGATTAGGGTTAGGGGTGAGTTGAGAGAGAATGGGAGAGGTTAAGGAACTAGTGACGGCGTAAATGAAAGAGTGAAGGGGGTGGGTTAGCATTGTTGGTGAATTAAAATGGTAAGTAAGGTTGTGGACTGTTGATCTAAAAGTCAACGACCACGATTGAACGGGGCTATTGGGTCGGGCAGGTATAGGTTGGGCCTGGGGGTGAAATTGGGCCGGTATATTAAGGGGTTTGGGCTAGTTTAATGGGTTAGGTCTGAAAAAATAAAAGGAATAAAAGGGCTATTTGTTAAATACCCAGTTAATTGGTAAAAAATTAATTTATGAAATAATTAACAGATTATGAAAATGATTTTCATGCATAGAAATTTTTTAAAATAATTACTCAATATTGTAAAAAATATAACAAGCTATTTTCTGGTAAAATAATATAATAATGCATGCATGGGCTATAATTGCAAAATTATTGCAATTATACTCCAAGAATTATAAATGTGGCTATTTGTGAAATAATTTAACCTGAATAAGAATATAAATAGCAAAATTAAATCATGAAATTGTTATAAGGTCCTTTGTGATGCAATTTATAATTATTTATCTAAGTAAAATACTGGATAAATGAATTAAAAAATGTAGAAATTATGGAAAAATATCAATTGATGCTAATGCATAGTTTTAAAGGTATATATGTGTTGAAAAAATATTATAGGGAAAAATTGGGTATCAACAACAGCTAGATATGGATACTAGAATGTTCAAAAAAAATTTACAAAGATAGGCACTGGAAGTCTGGAAGGGATAAATATTACCTTAGTGTGGCTCCCGTCCCTAGTAAATAAAGAACGTTAGGCAACCCAAAGAGCCGGTAGGTGGAGCAAGGGGATCTAGAAGCAAAAGAATGTCTTGTTTGAATTTTTCGAATAAAGTGACAGACATAAATATTAACGGGAAATAAGAAGAGAGTTAATGAAGAATTATGAGTAAGAAGTGATACATGCATGACAACGGTAGATAAAAAAGATGGCAGTATTATAGAGTCTATAGTCAAGTGAAGGAAAAGATGAGAGGTGACAGGCCTTGAGACAACAAAATAAATTTAGGGCATAAAGTCATATCCTCATTTCGAGAAATAAGCTTGTGACTCCAACGCGACTACCAGAAGGAAAGTTAGACTCCCAAGTAATAGAAATCAGTATGGGCTGGTGAACAAGATAAACTAAACATGAATTAGGTACTGAGTGATTTGATAAAGTTTGACATCATGAGCATTTTAGATTGTGTTCCGGCGATAATAGAATGGACAACAGAATAAGATTCATCAGAAATTCAGAGAATGGTCATTCAGGAAGACGCTTCCCCAAAGCAAGCAATGTGAGAAAAGTTAAGCTTATGGGACTATGTGTGCCAGTTATACTAGGTGCCATCCTCGTGAGTTGGGAATTTTGTTATCCTTGGTACAGAAAGATTACCGCAAGGCTACTAAGGTTCATTGATGATATGCAAGGATACCAAAGATGAAGAGGTAAAACATCTATAGGTAGATCATTGTAGTTGCTAATCTTAGTACTCTCCTAAAGGGGGAATATGGAGTGATGTGGCATTAAGTGTGAATTAAGTGATTCCAGTAACTATGGAATGGTAAAGGAAGAATGCGATAAAATGAGGAAGGAATGAGATTTCACTTATCCAAATCCTACCGATATACTACGATTCTAAAACATTATGCAAGAACGACGTCAAGGAAAGGAAGTAAGGGTGCCTGCCCGGGATGTTGTTGATAAAAGAGGAGCCAGTGTGAGAGGTAAGTTAAGACAAAGGAAATAACCCAAGAAAGATTACGTGGAATATAGATATAAGAATGGACCAACGAGCAGTTAGTAGTTGATTTAGGAAGAGTCTAGTTATGGCTAGACAAGAGGTTACAGATCAATCAACAGACAATGCGAGATAAAAGTAGTGAACCCAAACATAGGGAATTTAGTCTCGCAAATACGACATCGTGACCCTTGAGAAATATTTAGATAGCAGTTAAGGTAGTTAAAGGTACCGTATGAATGTTCAGAAATAAAAGAGAGTTCCACTAGGAAGACAGTCAAAACTTCAGTTCAGAAGCAACCATACGAGCACATGAGTGTGGAGGTAAGTAACTACGGATAATTATAGGCAAAGTAAGACATAAAAAAAAGTCGTCGAGTATACCATGTAATAAGCTCGCAGCTTTACAAGACTCGGAAGGTCCTCCATAAGTACTACAACTAAAGACTAGCTGAGGAAATAAGGAAGAAAGCTTCAATCTAAACCATAGTAACTTGAAGGAGAAATGGTCTTGTAACAAAAGTCTCACAACAACATCGTATGCACTCCAAAATAAAGTGGCACCTACTGTGGATTATGAACGGGGATCAAAAATCGAAAGTAATATTCGAGATCATATGAGTTGCACGAAAATTCCGGTGTATGTGTGAACTAAGATAAGCTAAGTATGCACGCAACAAAGGGGTAGAAAGACCAGGAAAAGTAATAGCTTACATTTAAAGAAAGCTGAGAAAAAACAAAAGGAATAGTTCGATCAATGATCCAGAGTTAGTTACGTTATGAACTCACTTAAGATTTTGACGTATTATCCCTCCAGCAGATATATTGACAATCATACAGCCGTAGAAGCTTCGATATAAGTTAAAAGAAAGAATTGAGCTCAGGTCCTAGACAAAGGATTGAATTGTTAAAAGATTAAATCATGGATATTACACATCGTCCTTGAGGGACTAAAAAAGATAGCTTAAGCCTACATAAAGATTGATTAGAAGGAAGAGGAAACCAAAGAGTTACATTAACTAAGTAAATTAGGAGTCTGATTATTAGAACCAGAAAATTATAGAAATCGCGATTGAGAACATTGTAGAATCACTCTTAATATCAGAGGTACAAGAGAGATAGTACAACAACCATATTCTACAACAGCTCTATGATAAAGCCAGCTAGAAGAGTATCAGCCTCGTAATAAGTCAGTATGGAGCTCCCACCGGATTGTGTATGCACCAGAGATGCAAGTATTATAATGGAGTTTCAAGTTCTGGAGGTGAATTATACCTATGTGGAAGGGAGGTTATAAAGGACTAGAAGAGGTGAAGCGATATTTTGATGTAAGTAAGGTAAAGGTGAACAACGTAGGATATACTCAGGTGCAGAAAAGTGTGAATAATCCATACTTCAGATAGAAGGCTAGAAGCGCTGAGATTTAGTATCCAGGAATGATATCAGCATCGTCAGTGCCATATCTTCCAGCTTATGGTTTCTAGGTACTGAGAGATCTAGTTAAGGGAGTAATGAAGAGTTAGAGACAATGTAATGTCTCGCTTGATGTTCTAGAACAACATAAGGAAATCTATGGTGAAAGCAAGTTGAAGGGAGGTTACAAGAAATATAAATAGATATATGTAGACCGCAAGCTAAAGTATTGTAGGGCGACAAGGTTATAGAAATACAGGAGTAAGGATAAGAAAAGGAAAGTAAGAAGGTAACGAAAATGTATAAGTCGTCGAGATTAAACCCTTGAAAACAAGAGAGCTGATGGTTCGTCTAAGTTATAGAAAGTTTCGTATAGCCTGAATGAAGTCAAAGGAGTCTAAGACTAATAGCATTTAGAAGAGATGGAATGATGCCCTGGTAGTAGAATGAGGGATTAATTGTGAAAGATAAAGGATGACGTTTGGGCCTTTGATTAAGTAATGATTAGAAGAAAGAACAAAAGGATTTCATGAATTATATGGGATAAAAATACCCACATAAGGTGAATCACATTGGGATGTTATGAAATATGGTTATGGAAGTATAGTATCGCCCCCAGGTAGACCAGTCTAATCACTTCCAATGAGACGTAAGCCCTAGTGACAATGTATTACATAAGAGGTTTCAAGTTATCAGTAGTAGATTGCAGATCACCATTGAGATGAATCAACAATGGATGGATAAAATTTACAAAGTATGAAATGAGATTAGGCAATCATTCTTAACATGAACGGTAAGGAAGAAGCATTAAAGGACTTAGATTTATACATATAGGGTAAGCAACGACAGTAACCTGGAGTTCGGTAGCAGACGTCAGTAACGATAATCAAAGTAAGAGTAATGGTATACTGTCATGACCCCAAAAACCAACCCGGTCATGATGACGCCTACCGTGGAACTAGGCAAGCCTACACTCTTAACCATTTCAATTTTCTCATAACAACATTAAAATATTAACCTTTTTCATCAGAGAATCCTAAATAAAAGATAAAGACGAAACCCAAAATACCGTAAAATAAATCCCATAGCCATACTACAACTATGCCAAAATACATCAAGATGATATTTGTCTGGGAAATAACTAACAAACTACACAAAGGAAGATAGGGAAGGAGAAAGGCGGGTCGGCAGTCCCCAAGCAGCTACCTCACTCTCTCCGAAGATGATCCGCAGCAAACAATCAACTGGCACTATCATGACCTGGGATACCTGAATCTGCACACAAGGTGCAGAGGTAACGTGAGTACATCAACTCAGTAAGGAACAGGCCCAAATTGTGGGCTGAGAGGTAATGAAGGATTAAACCTCAACACTTATAACATAATCAATGTACAAAAATTTAGGCATGCTTCCAGTTAACTAGACAGCTCAAACTGATAAGATAAGTACAGTTTCGAATAGTTTAACATATATAACTCAGCGTATTCTACATGTCAATGCATCAAATGAATGAAATGCACAATGTGCTACCACTCTCAAATACTCGTCCACTCAGTACTGTATATGGCTCGCATGGCCCATGGAAGATCCATCCCAGAATATATACACGTCTGACAGAAGTCACTCAGTACTGAGGAAGACCAATCCAGCCCTATGAAGAAGATCCATCTCCAGATATTAATACACCTCACAACCACTCGGTACTGGATATGGATCACCGGCCTAGGGAAGATCCATCCCAGAATATATATACATATCTGATATCAGTCTCTCAGTATCGAGGAAGGTCATTCCAGCCCCATGGAGAAGATCCATCTTCAGATACAAATACTTCGGACAAGATCCATGTCCAGGGAAGATCTATCCCTCAATAATATTACTGAGCTCACTAGGGGTGTGTTACAGACTCCGGAGGGGCTCCTACAATCCAAGTGCCATCATAAGCCAGATCCAGGCATAAATAAATATAACATGTTGCGGCATGCAACCCGATCCCATAACTGTCACTCGTAAATAGGCTCTCGGCCTCACTCAGTCATCACTCTCCAGTCTCACTCATACAGGCTCACAATGCATGATCTAGCCCGAACCAATGATATAATGCCAAACAACAATAACCGAGACTGAAATATGATATGATATGCATAAACAGGGCTGAGTATATGATACCAATGAAACACATGAGAGGACAGCAATAGACGATCGCTCGGGTCTCAAAAGTATCGACGTGAAACCTTAACATAGTATTTAGCATGATTTCTAGCATGTTTACATTAATCACATTGATAGAAGCACAAATATCAACAAGAAAGAACCACTAAATAGTTCCATGGGATGAACCAGGTCACAAGTCTCACGGTGCACGAGCACAAGCCCGTCACTTGGCATGTGCGTCACCCAATTCTAATCACATAACAGGTAGTTTGGGGTTTCGAACCCTCATAACCAAGTTTGGAAGCGTTACATACCTCAAACCGGACGAAAATGTACTCTACGATGACCTTGCCGCTCGACTCGGCCTCAATCGCCTCGAATCTATCTAAAAGTACTATCATATCATTAATACATGCTAAAGGAACAAAGCCCACACGAAATTATCAAATTAAATAAAAAATCCCGAAATTTGCCAAACCCGACCCCCGGGCCCACGTCTCGGAATCCGATAAAAATTGCAAAACTAGAATCCTTATCCTCTCTAGAGTCCATACATACAAAATTTACCAAAATCTAGCTCCGTTTGACCCCTTAATCACCCAATTTTAATTCTCAGGTTCCAAGCCCTAATTCCCCAAATTTTCACCCCTAAATTCCACAAATTTCATGCTTAATCAAATGAAAATCACCATAGAATGGGGTTTTAGGTTCAAAAACATTACCTCAACGAGTTTCCCCTTGAATCCCACTTCAAAATCCTCCAAAAGCTCCAATCTCGTCTTCAAAAATGGTGGAAATAAGCAAAATTCGCGAAGGGCTATAATTTATACTATTATTCCCAGGAATCTCGCACCTGCGACCCCAAACTCGCACATGCGGTCCACCAGGTCGCACCTGCGGAATCCACTTACTCGCCCAGCTTTCGCATGTGCGGTTCTTTCCTCGCACCTACGGTCTTGCAAGTGCGGCCATCATTCGCACTTGCTCTCAATGCTCCAGCCTGCCCTTTCCGCATCTGCGATGATCGCACCTGCGGCTCCCCAACGCAGGTGCAGAAAACACCAGCAACTCCAAAACACCAGAAAACAACACTTCTATTTCCAAAAATTCAATCCGTTAAATCACCTGAAACACACCCGAGGCCCTCGGGACCTCAACCAATGATACCAACAAGTACTATACCAATATACGAACTTAGTCGAAACCTCGGAACGCTCAAAACAATACCAAAACACCAAATTAACCCTGAATTCAAGCCTAAGGATTTCTAAACTTCCAAAATTCGCCAAGAATGCCGAAACCAACCAAAACACATCCGAATGACCTGAAATTTTGCACATATGACGCAAATGACGCTACGAACCTATTCCAAATTCTGGAATTCCATTCCGACCCCAATATAAAATTTTCCACTGCCGACCGGAAGTCGCCAATTATCCAATTTCGCCAATTCAAGCCTAATTCCACCACGGACCTCCGAATTACATTCCGAACACACTCCTAAGACCAAAATCAGCTAACGAAGCCATCCGAGTCATAAAGATCTTAATCCGATATCATTTACTCATAATTCAACTTCCGTTGACTTTTCTAACTAAATATCCAAATTAAGAGACTAAGTGCCTCATCCCTCACCATAAATCACTCCGAACCCGAGCCAACCAACCTGACGCAACATAATAGAGTTGAAAAACATAAATTGAAGCAGAAATGGGGGAAACAGGGTTAAAACTCTCGGAACGACCGACCGGATCGTTACATTTTCCCCCTCCTAAACAAATGTTCGTCCTCGAACGTGGCAAGAGAGTTTCTACAACACCATCAAACCGCCGAACAACCTTGCCATGCATATACCCGGGGGTGATCCCACGTCGCCATATCCCATAAAGGTCTGATAACACATCATAACAAAAATTTCTTCATCCAACCTAGCCCAAGCCTTAGGATCCAAATTCTTCCACATCCTGAATCTTCTATAAGGTTAGAATCTCGTATCTACACGTTGTATAAGTCTGAACAAGATGTACCCAACCATATCCATAACTCAAGATGAAATCACATGATATACCACATAGCTCAAACACTCGTAGAGATAATTCATAATCATTGTGGCTTCTTAGAACACCCCAATTCCTGCAATAAACATGTTATCAAACAGAGACCCGTGCTAACACCTTCATATACTGCCAATGATGAAAGAAACACACAGAAACCCATAATCATTCGCCAGATCAACAAGTGATGGAACTCCCCCTCTTCGACAAATATAGCAAAATCTCTAAGCCGATCAACATCAGTATCCTCCCAAATATACCGCAACTAGATCCGGAAGTACTCATTCTAGGTCCGACAACCAAATCTCATCTACCACAACCACTCTAGCGATATGACGTATCAATACCGCTTAAAGCCACAACCCACGCAGCCCGTGCACTAATAAGCAACATTCCAGATGTACCTAAACTAGAGAATCGTCCCGCAAGATCAACGGGTATCACCAGAATGCAATGCTAAGAACTCCTCACACACCGCAGCAAAATGCAAGAATCCAACGCACAAAGATCATATCTCAACATAACTTCGCCGCAATGCGTGACCCCATCCAAGCGTTGGTCCATATTATACACCTCGCTCTGCCTTGCTTAGAATAACCAACCATGCAAAATCCCACATCAAGCAATCAAAGTGCATTACCATAACCACGGAGAATCGGACGATACCATGCCACACGTACCCGAAAGAACATAATCAATACGTCTTCATCCTGCAATACCCAGTTACTTACCTTATCAAATCCCTCTATAAGACCACAATAGAACCACACCATGTGTGCCTAAAACCAATGAATCACAGCACCCCGGAGTAGGGAGGAGTAACTCATAAATCATTCCAAAACACATATCAGCCCAACAACCACTAAATGGCATGCCCCTCACAACAGCACTACGGAGCCAATCAATCTGACTCGGTGCAAAACACCTATCCCCACTGGGCCTACTAAGGAATCCCAAATCAATCTGGTCATACACGATAGATAAATGACCCTTCTAAGGCCCATAATGACTAAATCACAACATACACTAACCTTGGATACGCCTTTATAGCCCTTAACTATGAAATCATCTACTCATTCTAGTTCTAAGACTCCAAACCCTCAGAGCACACAAATCACCATATCCGATCTCAACTTTGTCGCCTTAATGCCTAATACTTCCCCAATACATGATCATACCGCGAAGGATACCCCTACGATCCATATGTGTTACAAGGCCAAATTTGAATACCTGCAGCCGACCAATAAGGAGAGTACCACCACACCAATGAAGTATCCATAAATCAAAACATAGTGTCTCTTTTGAAACTTATACCTTCCTTTCAAATCGCATCGTGATCTTGCACCTACAATCTCAATACTACATCACACATCGTATCAATTATTCCACCATATGAACAATACGACAAACCTCCAAGCCACTCTGAGTCGCAAGTAACTATATACTTAATCAGTTAAGACTTTCCATTTGATTTTTATTCTGGAGAAAATTATAAATCTCCATATGCCCCATGCACCAGTAGGAAATATACATCTCAACTAGGGTAGAGACCATCAAGAACCCTCTGAACCTCATTGTGCTGAACCAACCCGTCAGGACTGAATCCATCTAAATCAACTAAGCTACGCAGGCCGTCAAAAACCCAAGAGCATTGCAACGAATCACATGTAGAACCTAACCACATCATAAGAACCCAAAGAACCGATCTTAATCATTAACATGCCGATCCAATATACTACCAAGTTGTCCTATTTCTCCGAGTTCCATCTAAATTACCTTCTAATTGATTGTTCTCCTTACCATAGTACCAAAATCCTCAACCAGAAATCACCATGCGAGACCCTAGCACAGAACCACATTGCCCTAAGGCTCATAAACCACTGAATATCTTTTAAGCACCCAAAAGTACCTCATCTCATTACTTACTCTAAAAAGACTTTCTATGAGTTTAAGCTATTCTTCCCCTTTCATGATACCGAAATGTAGAATCCATAATGATATAGAAATATCACAACTCTTGACGCCTTCCAATGAAAAATATTAGTTTCTAGCCAAATACACATCTTGATGATTCCTAATTTTTACTTATAAACCTTGAATCCATCAGAACCATTCTCGAGAGTCAACCATTCTACGCAAATCTCAATTAAGCTGATCAAACAGATTGAATGACCTATACCCCATTAACATACCAACACCCAAGGGGGTAAACCACACACCTAAGTAACCAAGCAAATTCCTACTCCGCACACACTACACCCTTTACAAATACAACTCAATCATTCAATAAACCCTAATTACCCATAGAGTATATTACAACCTGTATCCAAAAATTTCCATTACTCGAGTCATCTCAAACTCCACCTCTACAGGTCATAACTGATTCACCGGTATACCTCGAACTGAACCCAATACATCACATAATCGTGCAACCAACTTATCATTAGCAGACTGCCCCCCCACTTGGCTCAAAGCCATAGATCAAGACAAACAATAATTCATAATGCCCATACGCTAACACCGCCACAATACCACAGTGAGATTCAACTAAATCCTTCATAAGCTTATATATAACTCAAACCATTTAATATCTCAAATCATCTGCAATCTCGCATTCATCATTGTAATCGTCGTGCCAACTTTCACAAGCGATCTAAACTCAAATTGCAACATACATCATTTACTGGTAAAGGAGGGCTTGCTATAAAACCACATAAGGATCACACAACCTCAGGACACCCAGCGGGAGATAACCCCGCCTTCTTAGCCTCAAACTGATATCATCTCTATACCCTTCCAAAAATCATAGCTATCACGCAATCACTTTACCCTCCTGCATTTAAACACAACCAACGCCTACCCTCGAGGCACGATATAAGAACCTGAAACTGATGGTAGAACTAACACTGGAGCCATGGTCAAGCAACCCTGAGCTTCTAAAAGCTCTCTCCACACTCGTCTGACCACCTGGATACCCTCACTGGACACCACATGCCCCAAGAATGCTACTGAATTGAGCCAAAATTCACACTTGGAGTACATTGCATAAAGCTTCCCCTCCCTAAATCTCTATAACACCATACTCAAATGCTGAGTATGCTCCTCCTGGCCACGTGGGTATGCCAGGATGCCATCAATTAATACCATAACCAAGAAGTATAAATATGGCTGGAATACACTGTTAATCAAATACATAAACGCTACTGAGGCATTTGTCAGCCTAAAAGACATCACCAGGAACTCATAGCACCACAGAAAGATTCACTTCACTCCATAACTAAACTACATGAGAGGTCCTTCAATACACTCAAAACTCGAGGCCATATGACAACTCAAGATAGAGGTCAAACACTCAATAGTTCTTACTACATCTCTAGCCAACCCCCTTTTGCAACATTCAGAAAATCTAAACACATCTCACCATCAAAACGCACTCACAAAATAGTCATCCAGTCATAAAATCCCACCAGTAAGAACACAAATGGACATATAAGTCCCAAATGCACGTGCTCACACAATCGAAATCTCAGCACTCAAACCAAGACAATATCCGACACCAAGTCCTCCAGACTGGCCCATCATCAACATGCTAAAATCACACCTCGCACCTCATCCATGGAAAACACAAGTTGTCGATGCACAGTTGATACCGAGCGCTCACGTGCGCATCCGAATACATGGAAGGAATTCAAATAGTTACGCTTTAGGCTGAATTAATGGATTCGCACGTAAAGAATTCAGGAATGTGAGATTTTTCCTAAGGGTTTCGCAGCCTCTCAAAGATAAGTACATACATCGCCGTATCGATTCGCAGAACTTACTAAACCTGCTCATGACTTGTGAGAACTATGTAACCTAGTCTCTGACACCAACTTGTCACGACCCCAAAAACCAACCCGGTCGTGATGGAGCCTATCGTGGAACTACGCAAACCAACACTTTTAACCATTTCGATTTTATCATAACAACATTTAAATATAAACCATTTTCAACAGAGAATCCGAAATAAAAGATAAAGACAAAACTCAAAATGCCGTAAAATAAATCTCAACATCTTGTGTCACTAAGTCATGATCCATACTGCAACTGTGCCAAAATACATCAAGACAATATTTGTCTGAGAAATAACTAACAAACTACACAAAGGAAGATAAGGAAGGAGAAAGTCCGGCTTGTGATCGCCAAGCAGCTACCTCGCTCTCTCCGAAGATGATCCACAGCAAACGATCAACTGGCACTATCGTGACTTGAGATACCTGAATCTGCACACAACGTGCGGGGGGTAACGTGAGTACACCAACTCAGTAAGTAACAAGCCCAAACTGTGGGCCAAGAGGTAGTGACGGAGTAAACCTCAACACTTATAATAGAATCAATGTATAGAAATTTAGGCATGCTTCCAGTTAACTATACAGCTCAAAGTGATAAGATAAGTACAGTTACGAACAGTTTAACATATATAACTCAGCGTATTCTACATGCCAATGCATCAACTGTATGAAATGCATAATGTCCTCCCACTCTCAAATACTCGTCCACTCAGTACTGTATATGCCTCACATGGCACAGGGAAGATCCATCCCAGAATATATACACGATTGACAGAAGTCACTCAATACTAAAGAAGGCCAATACAGCCTTATGGAGAAGATCCATCTCTAGATAATAATACACCTTACAACAACTGGGTACTATATATGGCTCACCCGGCCTAGGGAAGATCCATCCCAAAATATATATACATATCTGACATCAATATCTCAGTACCAAGGAAGGCCATTTCAGCCCCATGGAGAAGATCCGTCTCCAGATACAAACACTTTGGACAAGATCCATGTCCAGGAAAGATCCATCCCTCGATAATATTATTGTGCTCACTAGGGATGTGTTACAGGCTCCGGAGGGGCTCCTACAGTCCAAGCGCTATCATAAACCAGATCCAGGCATAAATCAATATAACATGATGCGGCGTGCAGCCCAATCCCATAACTATCACTCGTAAATAGGCTATCGGCCTTACTCCATCATCACTTTCTAATCTCCCTCACACAGGCTCACAATATGTGATCTAGCCCGAATCAATGATATAATGCCAAACAACAATAACCGGTACTGAGACATGATATGATATGCATAAACAAAGTTGATTATATAATACCAATGAAACACATGAGATGACAGCAATAGACGACCGCTCGGGTCTCAAAAGTATTGGCGTGAAGCCTTAACATAGTATTAGCATGATTTCTAGCATGTTTACATTAATCACATTGATAGAAGCACAATTATCAACAAGAAAGAACCACTAAACGGTAACATGGGATGAACCAGGTCACAAGTCTCATGGTACATGCCCGTCACTTGGCATGTGTGTCACCCAATTCTAATCACATAACACATAGTTCAGGGTTTCGAACCAAGTTTGGAAGCGTTACTTACCTCAAATCGGACAAAAATCTACTCCGCAATGCCCTTGTCGCTCGACTCGGCCTTAATCGCCCTGAATCTATCTAAAATCACTATTGTATAATTAATACATGCTAAAGGAACAAAGCCCACGCGAAAATTATCAAATTAAATCAAAAATCTCGAAATTGGCCAAACCCGACCCCCGAGCCCACATCTCAGAATCAGATAAAAAGTGCAAAACTAGAATCCTTATCCTCTCACGAGTCCATACATACCAAATTTACCAAAATCTAACTCCGTTTGACCCCCTCAATTACCCATTTTTAACTCTCAAGTTCCAAGCCCTAATTCCCCAAATTTTGCACCCCTAAATTCCACAAATTTCATGCTTAATAAACCTAAAATCACCATAGAATCGGGTTTTAGGTTCAAAAACATTACCTAAACGAGTTTCCCCTTGAATCCCTCTTCAAAATCCTCCAAAAGCTCAAATCCTGTCTTCAAAAATGGTGGAAATAAGCAAAACTCGCGAAGGGTTATAATTTATACTATTCTGCCCAGGCATCTCTCACCTGCAGCCCCAAACTCGCACCTGCGATGCACTAGGTCGAACCTAAGGAATCCACTTACTAGCCCAGCTTCTGCACCTGTGGTTCTTTCCTCGCACCTGCGGGCTCGCTGGTGCGGCCATCATTCGCACCTACGGGCTCGCTGGTGCGGCTATTATTCGCACTTGCACTCAATGCTCCAGCTTTCCCTTTCTGCATCTGCGACCCACTCTCCGCACCTGCGATGATCGCACCTGCGGCTCCTTATCCACAGGTGCAGAAAACACCAGCAACTCCAAAACACCAGAAAACAACACTTCTATTTCCAAAAATTCAATTTATTAAATCACTCGAAACACACTCGAGGCCCTCGGGACCTCAACCAATGATACCAACAAGCCCTATACCAATATACGAACTTAGTCGAACCCTCGGAACGATAAAAAATATACCAAAACACCAAATTAACACCGAATTCAAGCCTAAGAATTTCTAAACTTCCAAAATTCGTCAATGGTGCCGAAACCAACAAAAACACATCCGGATGACCTGAAATTTAGCACACATGGTGCAAATGATGCTGCGAACCTATTCCATCGTCGAGAATTTCATTCCGACCCCAATATCAAATTTTCCATTGCTGACCAGAAGTCTCCAAATATCCAATTTCGCCAATTCAAGACTAGTTCTACCACGGACCTCCGAATTACGTTCTGAACACACTCCTAAGACCAAAATCACCTAATGAAGCCATCCGAGCCATAAAAACCTTAATCCAAGATCGTTTACTCATAAGTAAACTTTCGGTTGACTTTTCTAACTAAACATCCAAATTAAGAGACTAAGTGCCTCATCCCTCACCATAAATCACTCTGAACCCGAGCCAACCAACCCACCGCAACATAATAGAGCTAAACAACATAAATTGAAGAATAAATGGGGGAAACGGGGTTAAAAATCTCGGAATGACCAACCAGGTCGTTACATATACTAACCTACTTAGATGTAGTAAAGTCATACGAAGGGATAACTAAGTATATGAAATAAGATATAGCACTATCTATAAGTTTAACAAAGTACCAAGTGAATAATTTAAGTATACCTATAGATGCGCAGAGAGACATCTTATCAAGCTCTGTATATGTTTACAAAGTGAGGCCTGGTGATTGGCTAAAATCTAGGGAAAAGGAGAGAGAAGAGTCACATAGGCACACTTACAAGGTCAAAGTCATACATGATGCATGGTAGAAGGTAGCAACAGTCACGAGAATGGAAGTATTCCGACCATGAGTCGTGGTATGAGAAAGAGGCCTAAAGGAGGGAAATACCCTGACCTTTGGATTTATTCATAAAACAATTGCCGAGATGGCAAGAAGAGTACTAAAGTATTTGAAAGACATAGGTTATGAAAATGATAAGTGCATCAGTCAACATTCGAGGACGAATGTTCCAAAGGGGGGAATGATTTTACACCCCATATTTTCATACGTAAAAGTATGCCATAAATAAATTGATGAAAGCTCGTAAATGAGATTATATCCCACATTTTTGTACGTTAAAATTTCATAGTAAGTTAATCGACGTAAGCTTGGGAATGAGATTATTTTGTGATTATAAGTATTAAGTTATGTCAAAAAAGTGATAAGTAAATTCATGAAGGTGGGAGGATAAGTGAATCGAAGACAATGAGTCTCGTCGAAGTTTGGCAATTTGGGATAAAATACGGTCCAAGCTATAATATCCCGTATTTACGGACTATTGCCATACAAGGTACCACACGTGTTAAAAGTGAGTAGTATTTTAAGTAATTTGAGATCATTCTTAATTATGTGGGTAATTGGTTAATAATTGGTTTGGTGAGGGATTAATAAGTGAATTATGGAAATGGGGGAATTATTGGATAAGGCTTGACAGCCCCAACGTGGCAGCCACATATGAGCCATTCTTAAGTGACTCTTAAAGCACTTTGCAAGGTGGCAACATTTAAAGAGATGAGCACCTCATCTCATTTGATTGAAAAATGTTACTAAAAAAGACTTCTCAAATTAATCATTAGTATTAATTCACAAAGATATGGAATTCACTAAAGCCATTAAAGACTCTCAACGTGATTGCTTCAACAAGTACCATACACGGTTATGATCAAATTCACAAATAGATCTTATGGAATTTGCTATAAATTCATACAATACTACTTAGAAATGTGAGAATTTGTGATTCCTATATTCCTCAATAATATCATACGCATTTTTCCATACATCGATCCGTCGTTACGTGTTTTATCACAAAAGACGTTTGTTGGGGGGATTTTCAAGAGAATTGACTCAGGAATGTTAAGTCTATCCCTTCTTTCCTTTGGGCATGATCTATACGACACAAACGAAACGAGCATGTGCATAAATTCCATAAATGACTATTCATAGAAGTATTAGAGGTGCCTATATTCTTGAATTCCCATGTATCTTATTATTACATCTGTTGTTCATGGGTCTCAGAAAAATACGTAAGTTGAAAAAGTTTACTTCATGATATTAACCAAAAGTCATAATGGTCTTATGACATTCCGAAAGATTTTATTGACGTACTTCTCATGCATTGCATTCATTTATACATGTACATTGACCCATGACCAGATGGCGTTATATACATCTATATATACGCACCACCACCTGATCAGTTGGTATATGTTGATGATTTTTCCCACAGTGGACGAGATGATATCATGGGATGCCCTCGGAGGCTTGATGATGTTATGAACACATGTACCTATGCACGACATGACATTCATATGCATATGCATGACACTATAAGTATTTCATGATTTACAGAGTTATTCATACATACAGGTTGAGCCATTTACTCCATGTTTCTTCCATGTCTTTTATATACTTATTTATATACCTTACATACTCGGTACATTATTGTTACTGATATCCTTTTGTTGAGGATGCTACATTAATGTTCGCAGGTATAGAAAATCAGTTTAACGAGCCTTTATAATAGATGAGGTTTGCATTCAGTGAAGGATCGGTAAGAGTCCACCTCATTAGAAGTGCAGCCGAGTCTATGAGTCATCGTGTCGAAATTTTGCTACAGACTCATGGGTAGGCTGGTACCATATCCCATTTGATGTCAAATACTCTTAGAGGCTTTGTAGATATAGCTTCATTTTGTATAGTATGTCAGAGGCCTTGACGTCCTATATGTATTCATGTTTTAAGAAAGATGGTTCATTGATATAGTGCTTTCCCACTTATAGTTATACATCACGAGTTGTGACCATGTTTGCCTAGTTACTAATGATAGTACGATAAGAAAGATATGTTATGTTTGTACTCGGTTGAGTAAGGCACTGGGTGCCCGTCATGATCCTTCGATTTGGGTCGTGACAAGGAGTAAGTTGTGGTGTGTTCTGGGGAGTGTGATAAGTGGTGGTCTGTGGGTATTGATTTGGATGATGATGGTGTTATTTAGGAGTTGGTACTGGGGAAGTGTTAAGGTTTTGAGAAGGTGGGGGGTACTAGTGTGGTAAAGGAGGGTTTGGTGGCGAGTTTTGGTTTTGTGTGTTTTGCAGTGGTGTTTTGTTCTGGGTAATCAGATTTTGTTGGTTAATATCAGGAACATTGAGGTGAGAGAAAGGTTTGCCAAGTTTCGTACCTGCTCAAATTTGCCTTTTAGTTCCAGGATTTTCTGTTCAAAACGTAAGAACGGTTCATTCTGCGCTACTTCAGCCATCTGAAGTTTCGACGTTTTCTACCATGGTAGCGTTATCCTTTCTGATACCACTCAAATCATCCATTTCCCTTTTCTTTTGTTTTTTCTTTTAGGATTTCTTGGTGGAGGACCTCTGGATTTAGTGTGATATGCTGGCGATGCTAGTATGCACGAATCAACCTTGGGAAACAAGAATAATCAAAAGAACGAAAAAGCAAAAGGTAACGAAGTTAGTAAGGGGTATTGAAAGAATGCTTGCAGTATTAAACATGTTTCACAAAGTCATGCAATATTTCGCGTCCTAATTTGGGGGACCTCATTGTTCCCGAGGTAGGCCTAAGCGACACATAGACTTAGAGAAAATCGATGCCAATAATTATGTCATTTCGTTAATGTGAAAATAAGTCAAACCCTTACTAAATCCACAATGATAATAAAGTTACCGATGGCATTTATCCTTATTACAATCAAAATCTAAAACTAAGCTAGAAAAAAGTAAAGAACATCATTTCCTAATCTACTTGGTCCTTGAAGGACTTTGTCTGTGCGTGGACCATTTGACTCCATCAATCAGGTTCCCCAAATCGCGCATATCCAATAATAAGTAATCTTTTGCTAGATGTCATCCTTCACTGCAATCCGTGTTATGATAATCTGAAAGCCTCTTTCTCATCTTCCCTCAAGCTTCATCAATCCTTGTTCCAGATATTCCAATCTCTCTGTTGACTTAGTGGTAATTTCCCTTCGTTCGTTTATTGCCCCCATGTCCACTTTGTGTTGTTCCAGGTGTCTAGCTTCAGACTCAAAAAGCCTTTTGCGTAGCCTCCTATACTTAACATGCGCCTCAGCAACATCATCTATGATCATGTTTTTCAGATTGAATCCTGGCTTGACATCTCCTGCTATATCATCTACCAACCATGATGGATAGAAGTACACATGACCGCCATGATATCTGTCTGGCTCAATGGTTTCTCTTTCCAATATGATCGGTTGGTTGCACATATGTTGTGCCACGAACATGAAGGGAATGACAACTCCTTTGAAATCTGCCTTGTACTGGACAATGTTGGAAACCCGACGTATGACCTATTTTTTTTCCTGCTTGTCTCATTACTCTTATAAGAGCATAAGGATAGATGCCTTGAAACCCAATCAGTACCAAATAAGTAGTCTCTGTTGACCTAATGATGAACTCACTGCAAGGAAACCATTCAAACATCCAATGTACCTGCTCGTATGTCAGATTGCTGAAGAAACGCACCAACTTACAGCATTTCCAGGCTATGCAAACCTGTCTGGGATAAATGTCATTTTCTTTGGGTGGTGGTAGGCTATGTAGTCAATCAACGGCCGTCGCAAAAGCTCTTAGTGATATTATCCCCTCTGAAAGTGTTGCAACAACCAAACTTGCAGTAACAGATTACAACCCTCAAAGTGTCTGAACCCCTGCTTGCACCGATCTAGAGCGTGGTACATTTTAGCTAAGATCATGGGGATGATGCAATAGGTTTGTCCCTCGATGCCATCCATCGAAGTCCTAAAGACCATGGCTAAGAGAGTATGGATCCTTCCCCCTTTCATTCGAAATATCAACAACCCTAAGAAGCAGATGATGAACACATAAACCCGGCAGTGTGTCCAACCCAGGGAAGTAATGGCGAGTTCCTCATGATGAAGGCAATACGACTTACTATGTCCATAACGCTCATAAAGAAACCCAAAAGGGGTGTATGATTTCCTTAAGAAGAGCAGTTCATCATTTTTCTTGAAGCTCAGCATCTTTAAAAAATCACGAGGGGTGTGATTCTCTGGTACCAGTAATCCCGGACTATAACATGGAAACTTAGCAAAGCCTCATATTTCTTCTAGGAGAAGAGTCATTTCTATGTCACCAAATAGGAAGTCATCTTTTTCTCGTCCCAGAACATGGCAGCAGCCTCAATCAATGCCCTATTTGGTTGGATATTAAGCAAGGATGGCAAGTCACCAAGTACTCTTCTTACATGATTCTTGTCATAAGGCGCAAGGTTTTTCCACTAGTCAAGTAGTAAAGGTGGGATGTTTTGGACCATGCCGAACCTAGGGACTTTGTGCTTCATTTTCTGTGAACAAATAAAGGTTAGTCCTTTACCCCTTCAGATTTGACTACTTACACAATAATGATCAACACATTGGTACATTTTCTCCAAGTAATGCACATAACATGATGGTGTCCATCTGGATTGTGGAAATCCCGTCGGACTTTGGACAAGGCTTATCTTAGTGGGCTATTACGTTAACAACATTCTAACCAGTACTAGGTTTAACATGATGCATGTACATTTCATATTGGAGTAAGGTTTCTAGAATGGTCTAGACTAGTACTCTCAAGTGGAAAACTTGAGAGGGAAAGGCACGGGACCGTCGATTGCACTGTTGATCGACTAGTCTACTGTAAATAAGCCTTTCCGGTTTAAAAAGGGTAGCTTTGAAAGAGCACGGACACACATCAAGCGTCGTTATGTTGATAACAGGCACGAGTGGAGTAAGATGTGGAGCATAATTTATGTGGACATAATAACACATTGCCATGTATTTGCATGATAATATGTAAAAGCAATAAATACAATAGTAAAGTAAACATGAAAATGTAACAAAGAAAGACAAAAGGAAGAAGTCAGTTTAGTTTATGGAATATATTCAGGAATGTAATAAAGCATGTAAGGAAGTAGGCATGGCACTTTTGACAAGATGAAGAGCGATCATAGCAAATAAAGGTAAATAGGAGAGGGATGTGCATGTCATAGCAAATAAAGTTGGGTAGGCGGAGGGATGTGCATATCATAGAAAATTTAACAAATAAAGGTGGATAGGGGAAGGGATGTGCATATCATAGCAAATTTAACAAACAAAGGTGGGTCGGGGAAAGTATGTGCATATCATAGAATATTTAAACCAATAAAGGTAAAGGAAGGGGTGTGCATGTAACAAAGAACGAAATCCACATAAAACAAATTCATTATGGTAAGAGCCTAAGTGTAACTCCCCAGTAGAGTCGCCATGATGTCGCGACATGTGACAACTCTTTTAAATGGTGGGTGTTAAAAGAGAAAAGTCGCCACCTAGCAGTTTTAAGGTGCGTTAGGGCACCTATTATGCAATAACTCTATTTGACTAGTAAAATCCACCAAAGATTGGGTAAGGGCTCAAATTGCCTCAAATAGAGTAAAATCCACCAAAGATTGACTAGTCGAAGAGTTCATTATAACACAAATGAGAATTGGTACAAGTATTGGAGGACTACAAGGATACAACTATAATGATCTACATTAAACGACTAAGTATGAATAGCAAATATATAAAAGAGGGGGGTCCTAGGTTTTTTATCCTAAAGGATTAATCCGAACAACATAAATAATACTTCTCAACTCCTTTTAAATAAGAGTTTCTCATATTATTCAACGAGCACAGACTATCATCTCATGCTACCAATTACTATGTTGGAGTTGTTTACCTAAACCGTTCTAATTCAATTCTAAGTTGTATCCTATGTGTGCACTACCCGTCCCATGCCTATGGTTCAAGAGGCTTTAGACCTCTATTTGGGTGGTTCTAGACTTACTTAGGCTGCTCAAAAATGATAAAACGAATCGCGCATCCAAAAAACAAAGAGGATTGCACATAATAGCAAAGAGTGGCTCATGTTAGCGTCCACACATAAACAAAGAAGCACACAGACTGATTTCTGGTTAGGAATGCACGATTTCAAAATTAAGACGCATTGGTTATTAAATCCTATAGGCATGGTTCCTAATATTGTTTTCCCAAAGGGAAGTGAAACCACCCCAAAATCATGAATTACGAGCGTTGATTTTGTAGACGAGTTTCTTAGGCAGGTGGCAGTGCCCTAAAAACATGATATCTAATAATTGGAAATTGGTTTTATAGTCTTATCCCTATAGGCATGCTTTCTAAGTAAGCAGTACAAACGACATAGGTAGTTGATTGATTATTATACAGATAGGCATGGTATCTAGATGAGCACTACACCAAAAATAATTGAGGCAACTGATGGACTGATTGTTTGAAGTAGAAAACATTGCATTGCAGCTCCCTAAGACATGTTATCTAAGAATTTTGAATAGTAGACATGGAAACAGGTATAGCAAATACTGGAACTAACATGTCTTGACAAATTAAGTGAAGTGTGTGCGGACCTCTTATAGTCATGAAGTCTATCAGTGTACGGAAATAAAGTAGGCTAACAACAAATAAAGCACATAAATCCTATAGACATGTTCTCTACCCTTTCACGCAAGTACAAGAATACCCTTTCTTCCCCAATTTCACTAAATCCCCAATTGTTCGATTTACAAGTTATTACAACCCGAACCAAATATGAATAATTACATAAGAAGACCATTATAGGCCCAATGAAAGTCCCAGTATAGATAACCCAATGCTTTTCTAAACCTTCGACAACACTAGTAGGCTTAAACCCAGCTCATGAGACCAGTAGTAAGTCTGACCTAACTACCAAACCCAACATCGTATAGAACAGATAACAAACTCAGACGAGGGGCTCATACATGCTTACAAACAACAGACTAATGTTGAACTAACTAGTTTAGGAAGGAAACCCGCACACTTATTTTATTAAGATTGTAAAGCTAATCACCACCAAAATGTATAGACAAATTCATGCGACATGTTGGCAGGAACACACATAAGACGGGTTTATGCATGCATTTTCCAGTTATAGGGGGATTTGGTGGATCATTATAGGATAACAGACTACTTCTAAAGAAGTTACAAGAAATAGCATGGTCAAAAACAGCTTAAGGCAATTTCAAGCAAGGGATTTAATTATGAAAACTTGAAGGATCCACAGAGGAAAATCCTTAATAGAAGAGTTTGAGCCTAAGGAATGACAAAATAGTTCATAACAAGTAAAAGAGATAGCGTGTGAAACATTAGCATAGTTGAGGAGGCATATTACTTAGTTCAACATGGTGATCATGCATGCTTAGGTCTCAGAACAACAAGATCATAGCAAAGTATGAATTAACCTAAAAGAGATTCATAACTAGGAAATTAAGGAATGAAGGTCACAATCAGAGAATGGTAAGTAAGCAAACAAGTAGGCATGGTTTATAACAATCGATAAGAATATTAATCACAAAGATTTCTAAGTCCAAGGACATCATAGTAGGAAAATATGTCAATCTTAAGGTCAAAGGATAGACATACTTTAGAACTTAAGCAAGTTAATTATGCATAATGATAAAACCCAAGCCTATTGGGGTTTAACTAGAAACCTAGACAACACCGAAGAATGCAGGATTGACTAAATACCAAATTAGCAACATGTCTGGCTAAAACATTGAGACAGTAATAGGCATATGAGGCTCATGTAAGTAGGAGAACGGTAGAACATGCATGAAGGAATCATTAGAAAGAAATTCACTCAAGCAAATTCTAGGCAAGAGGTAACCTCCTTAAGAATGCGAGAATCCAAGGCAAGGCATGAGAAAAGGCTTTTTTAAAGAGCAACTAGTGATCACAATAATAGAGCCGGCTGAAAGTAATCAGAAATCATTCAAATTGCGCACACATAACAGGCATGCATCGAAACTCAAAATTCAAGTAGGTTTAGATACTAGAAAAACACAGGAGTATAGGATAACGAGAACAAACACAAATACGAATAGAGGCAATCAACATCACATTGATTCACAAAGGCCTGAATGACATGAAAACAAATAAAAGAGAATAAAATTTCAAGAGTCTCATTGCTCACCAGTTTGCAAAATTAACGATCTAATAAGGTAGAGATTAAGAGCCAACAACTTGCTTATCAATAACACTGAGATAACAGCAGAAACCCCAAAATTCTTAGTGCGTGAGAGTTCCCAGGGGCTTCAGGTGAACCCTGGGCAGTGCTCGCGCTGAAAGAGGTCAAATAATTAAATTTCGATGGCTCCCAGCCATCCAAGAGCTCTAATTTCATAATAGTATAGGACTAGTGAGAGTGAGAATACAGTGATTAAGGTCCAAATTAGGGGAATTAGAGGAAGGGTTTATATAGTGTCAAAATTAAGTACCCAAACAAGGAAAACAGTCGATTAAACACAAATAAGGGAAGAATAGCGTGCAAATTCGATTAGAATCAATTTAGGAAGAATCCGACAAATCCTAGTTTAAACAAAGAACAAAAATGGCTAAAAATCTCACCGAATTGGACCCATAGGGCCTGGTAGTGAGTGTATCAGGTCAGAAAGAGATGAACGAACACCAACGACTCACCTTCCATAAATAATCGAGTACCAAATACTTAAAACGTTTAAAAGATGGTAAGTATCTCCATGTGTGCCAGAAAGGAAAGGAATCATGGACGATTTTCATTTAGTATCGGATCGGGGCTGGGAATTGGGTGAGGCAGTTAGGGTTTTGAGAGATGGGGGAGGGGGGTTGAAGGCGGCAGAAATGATGAAATGGGTCTAGGGTTTGGGTTATGGGGATATAAGGAGATATATGGGATTATTATGGGTCGTTGATCATTTGAGATCAATGACCAAGATTGAAAAGGGAGTAGGGCGGGTTTAAATGGGTACCGACCGGGTTTGAGATTAAGGGGTCATTTGGCTTCGGCAGGGAAATTGGGCTAAGGGATTTGGCCAATTTGGGTCAGAAATTTGCTCAAAATTGGGCCATAATTGAAACACACAATATTTATCAAAAAATACTTTCTAAAAGTAATTTATAAATAATAAAAAATTATTATTTATTCACTAAAATGATTGAAAATAATAATTTAGCATTATAAAAATATAAAATGCCATTTTGGCACAAATAATGTAATAAAAGAGCAATTATGCATGAACATAGGCTATTATTACAAAAATTAAATAACTAAAATGTAAACGTAACAAATTTGAATGATTAAGTCATCACAAATAATTTAAGAGAATAATTAGTAACTATTCAAGTAATTTAAATGCATGAAAATTAATTTTTAAGCTCTAAAGATTATGGAAAATGCTTGTGTAAATCTTGTAAATTAAATAATGAATGAGAAATGACATTTTGAAAATATATATACTATTTGAAAAAATATGAGGGCAAAATTGGGTATCAACAGTAATGTTTGCAATCACTAATTCTTCAAATAAAAGCAAGAAATAATCAATACCCAACCATAAACAAGCAATAAATCAGACGCCCATTAAGTTTACACACTAGGGTTGGGTCACAACCCTAGTAAAAATCTAGCTACGCATGCTTAAATTAGAAGAAAAAGAAGAAGATGTGATAATTAAACCCATATTAATAATTAAAACGATGAAAGTAATATTCAAAAAGCTCAAAATAGCACAAACTACTAAAAGGAGCAAAAAAGAAAACGTCTAGAGTGGTTGTTGATGTCAAAAGTTGACCTAAAAGTGAAACTTCTCTATTTATACAGTGCTGGAGTTCTCGAACAAAAATGCCCTTTCGAAGGTTCTACGGCCACACAATTCCATGTGTGATCAGCACTTTGCTTCAGCCTGACAGGAATGGATACTTGTGGCTGCATAATTCTAAATCTCGGTCGCACTTCTCTCTTTTTATGGTCCGTGCATTTCTGAGTGCGGCCGCACATTGCTCTTCTACAGACCGCAAAAATTTGATTGTGGTCGTGTAGCTGTTCTTCTGCGAACGCACAATAATTGTGCGGTCGACACTTCTCTTGAACTTGAATGCAGGTTCTCTAAACTTATGCTCTTGCCCAGGTTCTGCGACTGCACATGTCATGTGCGGACCGCACTTTGCACTTGTCTCTAATAGGAGTTTCTTCAAAATATGCGGACTTCGATGATAGTCTACTTTCCGCACTTTTGAGATTGTGCGCCTATTTTTTTTTCTTCTTGAATTCAGATTACTCCTTGAGTTGGATTTCATTTTGGGGGCTGATTTTCCACTATTCCTGCAATTAAGTATATTTCATCAGTTTTCGGGAACACAATTAAACGCTTTTGGTGTAAAATGAAAGCAAAAAGGTGCTAGTAAGTAGTCAAATCCCCAATTATCAGCCACCCGAAGGGGATATTGATTTTGATATTGAGTTGGTGCCAGGTACTAAGCCCATTTCTATTCCTCTGTATTGTTTGGCAACAACTGAGTTAAAAGAATAGAAAGAACAACTTCAGGAACTTTTTGATAAGGGGTTTATTAGGCCTAGTGTGTCGCCTTGGGGTGTACCAGTTCTACTTGTAAAGAAGAAAGACGGTACTATGCAGATTTGCATCGACTATAGGCAGTTGAACAAAGTTAGAATCAAGAACAAGTATCCTTTACCGCGTATTGATGATTTATTTGACCAGCTTGTGGGAGCGAGAGTGTTCTCACAAAATTGAAAAGTTTGGTATCACCAGTTTAAAATTTGGGATTCGGATATTCTAAAGACGACATTCAGGACCCGTTATGGTCACTATGAATTTCTCGCGGTGTCTTTTGGGCTTACCAATGCCCCAACATCATTTATGCACTTGATGAATAGTGTATTCCAGTAGTATCATAATTTGTTTGTCATAGTATTTATTGACGATATCCTGGTGTACTCACGTAGCCAGGAGGAATATGCACAACATTTGAGTATTGTACTACAGAGGCTGAGGGAGGAGAAAATTTTTGCCAAATTCTCTAAGTTTGAGTTCTGTCTTAGTTCGATGGCATTCTTGGGACACATAATGCCCAGTGAGGGAATTAAGGTGGATCTGAAGAAGATAAATGCGGCTCAGAGTTGACCCAGACCATCTTTAGCTACTGAAATTTGGATTTCTCTCGGCATGGCAAGGTATTATCGTCGCTTTGTAAAGAGCTTCTCATTTATTGCATCGTCCTTGAACAAATTGACCCAGAAAGGTTCACCAGTCAGGTTGTCGAATGAATGTGAAGAGGCCTCTTGTAGTTGATATTCAGGCCTTGGCCAACCAGTTCGTGAGATTGGATGTTTTAGAGCCTATTCGGGTTCTAGCTTGTGTGGTTTCTCGGTCTTCCTTATATGAACGCATCAGAGAGCGCCAATATGATGTTCCATCTGCTTGTCTTGAAGGACACAGTTCAGCACGGCGATGCCAAAGATGTTACTATTGTAAAAGATGGGATGTTGAGGATGCAGGGACAGATTTTTGTACTAAATGTAGATGGACTGCGTGAGTTGATTCTTGAAGAAGCCCACATATAATCCATTCATTTGGGTGCCTCTAAGATGTACCAGGAGTTGAGGCAGCATGAGAAGGATGAAGAAAGATATAGCAGGGTTTGTAGCTCAATGTTTAAATTGTCAACAGGTGAAGTACGAGCATCAGAGATCGCACGAATTACTTCAGAGACTTGAAATTCCAGAGAGGAAGTGGGAGCGTATTACCATGGACTTCGTAGTTAGAATCCCATGAACTTCGAGAAAGTTTGATGTTATTTGGGTGATTCTGGATCAGTTGACCAAGTCCGTACTACTTACTCTTCGGAGCGGTTGGCTGAGATCAATATCTGTGAGATTGTTCGCTTATTTGTTGTGCCAGTGTCCATTATTGGAGATAGAGGAATGAAATTTACATCACAGTTTTGGAGAGAAATGCAGCGAGAGTTGGACACACAGGCTCAGTTGAGTTTCACCCTCAGAGGGATGGGTAGTCCGAGATTCAGATATTGGAAGATATGTCACACGCTTTTGTTATAGATTTTGGAAGTTCTTAGGATCAGCTTTTGCCATTTGCAGAGTTTTCCTTTAACAATAACTACCAATCGAGCATTCAAATGTCTCTATATGAGGCTTTGTATGGGAGACGTTGTCGGTCTCCAGTAGGTTGGTTTGAGTCGGGTGAGGCTAGGCTATTGGGTACTGATTTAGTTCATGATGCTTTGGAAAAGGTGAAATTGATTCGAGATCGACTTCGCACGGTGTTGTCTAGGAAGTATGTCGACCGGAAGGTCTGCGATGTTACTTACATGGTAGGATCAAAAGCAAGAAAATAAGATTGTATTAAGATTTGTATAGAATACATTGAGCTCATAATCTATAGCTATGAAGAAGGCACTAGGGTCGTGCCCTTCTTTAATGTCAGTTATGAGGAACATTGATGAAGGTGTAACGGTGACAAAAAATACCAAATTCCTTGTAATGGGTAACTGATCTTAATGCCAAGAATATTACTGTAACGACTCGACCGGTCGTTATGAGTATTACAACCTTGTTTCCCCATTTACTAAATATTTTATTCTCAACTGTGATTATGTGATTTGTCGGGGAATTTTCAGAATGAATAGGAACACTTAGTTCCAAGATTTAAAGCTTAAGTTAAAATAGTTGACTGGATGTTGACTTAGGTGTAAACCACCCCGGAATAGAGTTTTGATAATTCCAATAGCTCCGTATGTGGATTTTGTACTAAGAAGTGTATCCAAAAAATTATTTGGAAGTTCGTAGTTAAATTAGGCTTGAAATGGCGAAAATAGGAAATTCAAGGTTTGGAAGTTTGACCGGGAATTTGACTTTTTGATATCGGTGTCGGAATCAAGTTCTGAAAATTTTCGTATGTAAAAGTTGGAATTTGTTAGTTTTCATTAAGCTTGAACTGGGGTGCAATTCGTGGTTTTAGCATTGTTTGATGTGATTTGAGGCATCGACTAAGTTCGTATGATGTTTTACTACTTGTTGGTATATTTGGATGAGGTCTCGGAGGGCCTCGGGTTAGTTCTGGATGGTTAACGGATAAGAAATTTGACTTGAAGCATTGTTGGAACTGCTTCCTGCTGGTCTGACCGCACCTGCGAAGCCTTTTATCACAATTGTGAAGCTGCATGTGCGCACAAGCCATCGCATAAGAGGCCAGGAGTGAAACTGGGCAGTGCTCGCAGGTGCGAAGAATTTCTCCGCACCTGCGAGCGTGCAGATGCAAAGGGATGGGCGCAGAAGAAGGAAATAGGAAAGAGGATTGGCTTCACAGAAGCGAACAGCTTCTAGCATTATTGAGTCCGCAAAAGCGAGGAAGCTGCAGAAGCGAACGATTTCTCGCATTTGCCGGACTGCAGATGCGGATAAATATTCCACAGAAGTGAAATCACTGGTCAGGTTACAAAAACATAGTGGTCCGAGATTTTCTCATTTTAAGAAATTTCAAACACCGTTTGGGGCGATTTTTGAAAGAATTGACGGGGAATCTTGAGTTAAGGCACTTATGATCATTGTTAGTCAATATTATCATTGAGTATTTCGACTATATTGCGTGTTTTTGAGGTGAAATTCAAGGATTTAGGCCTAGGTATTTGAAAATAAGATTTGAGGATTTGAAGGTCGAGTTGATGTCGGAATTTGTTAAATTTGGTATGGTTGGGCTCGTGGTTGAATGAGTGTTCATATTTTGTATCTTTTTTTGGGTTCTGAGACATGGGCCCCACTGATATTTTGAGTTGATTTCGGATTTTTGTTAGAAGATTTAGTATTTTCATATGGAATTGATTCTTATAATTTGTGTTGATTGTATCAAATTAATTGTGACTAGATACAAGGCATTAGGTAAATTTGTGAGGCAAAGGGCGTATTAGAATAAAGAATTTCACGGTTTGAGGTAAGTAACACTTCTAAACTTGGTTTTGAGGGTATGAATACCTCAATTACGTGTTATGTGAATTGTTTGGAGGTGACGCACATGCTACGTGGCGGGTATGTGGGCATGCACCACAGAAATTGCGATTTAATTGTTTCCATGGAATTGCATAATCAATTAATGATGTCGTTGTCCACATATCCTCTACGTGTTAGACGAAATTTAGCTGAGACTCATGTCAAAGATCATGTTTAGGCCATGTGCCGATATTTTTGGGACCCACAAAGGTCTTATTTCTATTGAATTACTTGTTTAAATTTACAATTTTGTACTCAATCACATCTATCATTTGCATATCATATCTCAGTCTTTGTTGTCATTCATTGATACATCATATCATCATGACGGGTTTATTTTCATGTCATTGA
Organism: Nicotiana paniculata; assembly: GCA_005239505.1. Lineage (NCBI taxonomy): Eukaryota > Viridiplantae > Streptophyta > Magnoliopsida > Solanales > Solanaceae > Nicotiana > Nicotiana paniculata. Next base: position 48,372 of record ML308137.1, read on the forward strand.
GAGCCCAAGAGACTAGACATATTTAGTGATATTTATGGGACTGGGCTGCACAATGCAACATGTTTTATTTATTTATGCCTGGATCTTGCTATTATAGCACTTGGGCTGAAGGAGCCCCTCCAGAGCCTGCACCCCCCACAATGAGCGTTGTTGATTTATATTGAGGGATGGATCTTCTCTGGGCATGGATCTTGCCCGAATCATTTATATTTTTGGGATGGATATTCCCTGGGCATGGATCTTGCCAGAATCATTTATACTTTGGGATGGATTTTCCCTCGCATGGATCTTCCCTAATTATCTATATCGAGGGATGGATATTCCCTAGGTTGGATTGGCCTTACACAATACTGAGCGACTAACTACCACTTGATATTATATCTGGAATGGATCTTCCTTAGGCTAGATTGTCCATATACAGTACAGAGTGGTTGAGTATTTTGAGAGTGTGAATACACGAGGTTTCCAATGTTCTATATTTCCATAAAGTGTTTTATCAATCAGGCTATGCTATTATTTAGATTCTCACATACTCAGTGACACCCGATTTTTGGAGGGTATTTGTATAAGTATTTGTGGTATTTCTATTAAATCTAAGTATTTTTTTTTCAAACTTAAAAGATTATAGTGTTTTATTGAGATTATCGGCTTGCCTAATATATATAGGTGCCATCACGACATGTAAATTTTGGATCGTGACAAATTGATATCAAAGCCTATGTTACATAGGCCTCATGAGTCATAAGCATATTTAGTAGAGTCTTGTAGATCGGTACGGAGACGTCTGCACTTATCTTCGAGAGATTTTCGAACCCTTAGGAAAATCATACTTTCTTGTATTCTTTCGTGCGAATTTGTTGATTTCGGAAACTAAAATTTTGTTATACTAATCTCTCAGAGATGGTGAGAACACATTCTACCGGATCGGACAGTCAGCCACCAGTTAGGGCCACAAGAGGTCGGGTCGTGGTAGAGGCTAGGGTCATGGTAGAGGCCGAAGTGTAGCTCATAAAGCAATTGGGGCAGCACCTATAGAACCACCAATTGTTCCAGCTCAGGAGAAGGTTCCAGACATAGTTGATACCTTCACGATAATAATTTTGTCTTCTTACAGATTTATCACATATTGCTGCCACTTTATCATAAGGGAATGAGAAAGAAGCAGATTCAATGGCAAGGATTCCACTTCATTGCCCACAATAATACATGAATTTGATTAGGACAAGGCATAAAAATTTTACCACTTCAGTTGGTTATAATTTGTTAGTATCACTACCAAAATTTCCCTTCGTAGGATGTTGTGATGGCACCTAGTCTTAGGGACTAGGTAAGCTTAACACTTACTGAATTAATGGCAACTCAACCAGAAATGATTAAATATGAAATAAAAACTTTTTTACAATCCCAAAGCCGATAATACAAATCATAAGCTCTACATAGTTTGCTAGAAAATCTCTAAATAAACTATGAATCAAACAGTGCAAAGAAAATATCAAAATATGACTCTGAGGCCTGCAAATGCGACAGCGGGTTTACCTTGAATCTCCACATAACTACTTGATCAACAACTCTGAGGTACCTAGATCTGCACAAAAATGTGCACAAGAGTAGCATGAGTACACCATAGTGGTACCCATAAGTATCAAGACTAACCTCAGTAGAGTAGTGACGAGGCCGGGTCAAGATACCTACCAGACATATAATCATGTACAAAATGTTACATAAAGCTAATGGAAAGAATATAAATGTAAGGCCAATAACAGAAGAATTTCCAATTCAAATCAACAATGAGGTCAATGATAACACGAGTGACAACGAGAAAATAATCAACCAATTAAGCAACAACATAATCAAACTAAAAATAACATATGAATGGGTTCAAGTAAGGAATCATATGACCAATCAATTAATTAAATTATTTATGATGCATGTATTTCAACATAAATTACCTGAGTTATCACTCCTCGAAATCTCAAATCATGATTCTCAACTTCCAATGCTTGCACATGTGGCACCTTGTGCCCGTATCTTTTCGAATTACTTCTGCATGGAAAAATCCTCGTGCTACCATGTGTATAGTTTCCGAATCAATATGACCCAAGAAAACCAATGAATAATTTAAACACAATAAAATACAATTTGCAAAATATAATGAAGCATCAAATGAGTCATTAAGCCAATTTAAGACTCAAATAAGGCAAAATGGTGGAGAGGTTGTGCAAATAGAATATCAATTGAGTTTAGTTTAGAAATATATGAGATCCAATAAAATATTGTATTTATACAAAATAGAACATCAACCAAATTTTAACGAGATAATATGGATTTATTAAGATAATACAAAATAATAATTTTTCACGTAAATTACACGACAATAAGATAATGAGTGAATTTGAAATACCAATTAGAGTAAAAATGAATTCGCCGTTTAAATTAATAGAACCCAGAATAAGATATGAGTTTTATGTTGAAAGACTTGCAAGTGGAACAGCTTAAGAATTCTTTTATTTAATTATGCTAAATTTTCAGCAACTTAACATATCACATAGGATGTATGACTCACACAAGAAGTCCATATTGTTCTATTTTTAATATATTGACGGTAAATTAATTATGATCAAAATACAATGAAGTGATTTAAGAAACTGCAGTAACCTTCCTAGCATGAAATGCATCATGAGAATCACTATCGGGATTAACTTTAATATCACAATAATTTCATATTTGTACATTTATTCTGTCATGCAACCCGATCCCACACAATAATAATCATATCTGTTGTGGCATACGACCCGATCCCACATAGTAATAATCATATTTGTTGTGACGTACAACCTGATCCCATACAACATTAATAATATATGTTGTTGTGTGTAAACCGATCCCACGCAATGATAATCATTTCTCATTTATCGTTTATCATTGATCATTTTCATTTTTGTTGCGGCGTGAAACCCGATTCCCATTATAAATATTAAAAAAATTTGTTGCTGCGTGCAACCCGCTCCTCAATATAAATATTAAACACATCTGTTGCAGTGTGCTACCCACTCCTCAAGAAACGCAAGGAAGTCATCACTAATGAAAAAGGCTACATGATAGCTCATGAAATGAAATAGCAGGGAAATGACAATCCATAAACCAAGGAACAACTTATGAGAACCAATTAACAATTAAGGTATGTATCAGATAAAGCATGAATTCAACTAGTACTTACAATGAACAATTATCATATAGGGGTGGACTTGACAACAAGGATGGGACATGTGCTAGCAATTTCAGTAAAACACGTACAAACGAGTCTAACAACAAAAGATTTAGTCCTAAATTGATAAATACAATCAATTATCTTAAGGAAGCCTAACAGTCCAATCAGTTCAAATACCACATATAGGTCGTGTACGCACTCGACACCTCGTGGACATGACTGACACAATCGTCTCGAATCCTAAGGGGTGGTCCCCCCCCCCCCCCCCAAANAAAGTTAGACAAGAAACATACCTTAACGAAGTTAGGACAATATTCCAAAATAGTCTTCTTGCATGAAAAGACATTCGAACGGCTCCAATCTAGTTAATATAGTTTTACAAAATAATTATAACTCTTATAAATTAATTCCGGATAATAATACGTTGATTTCCAATTTTTATTCTAAGAGTCAATCCCGCTGCCCGCATCTTGGAACCTGACAGAATTCATGAAATCTGAACACCCATTCCTATACAAGTTCAACCATACCAATTTTATCAAATTCCGATAACGAATCGACCTCCAAATCTAATTTTTTTTGTTTTTGAAAGATTTTGAAAAAATCCTATCTTCTTGCAATTGATTCACTAATAATTGATGGATATAACCATGGAATCATGAAATATAATCACTTTTGGATATAGAACACTTACCTAAGTCAAAGTCGTGAAGGAATCCTCAAAATCCAAGAACCGAGCGCCAAAAACCCCGGTCGAAAATGGTAAAATGACCAAATCTCAATCCTTATGTTTCTGCCTAGTTCCTCTTTTGCAGAAAGAAATGCGATATCTGCGGCCTAGCTTTTGCAAGCCAAAACTCGCATTTGTAGAGTACACTGTTGTAACGACATGGCCGGTCGTTCTGAGAGTTTTAGCCTCGTTTTCCCCATTTCTGCTTCTTTATTTGTTATTCAGTTGTATTGTATTGTATCGGGTTGGTTGGTTCGGTCCAAGAGTGGTTTCGAAGTGGAATGAGACACTTAGTCTCTTATTAGGAAGCTTAAGTTGAAAAAGTCAATCGGATGTTGACTTATGACAAAACGATCTCGAATTTGGATTTTTATGGTTCTGTTAGCCCTGTTAGGTGATTTTGGACTTAGGAGCGCGTCCGGAATGTAATTTGGATGTCCCCCGTTGTAACGACCCCAAATCCAGGCCAGTCGTGATGGCGCCTATCATGGAACTAGGCCAGCCAAAACTTCACTCAAATCATAATAAACTTCCATTTACATCCTTACTATACCGATTACCCATAAAAGTTTCCTTTAAACATTTATAACAGATAAATCTATACTGAACATTTAAATACAACTCCCGAGAACTCGGAGTCACTAGTCATGAGCATCTACAAAAAACATACAACTCAGCAAAAATAAGTTCTAAATTATTAAGCAGGAGAGGCAGCAGGACTACGGACGCATGCAGCTACCTCGCAAACCTCCGAGAATCCCTAGAACATATAGGCAGCTCACCCTGCCCAACACCTAAATCTGCACACAAGGTGCAGGGAGTAATATGAGTACACCAACTCAGTAGTAATGAAAATAAATCATGTCTGAGCAGCAAGAAACACATAAAATCAATGTCATCAAATCACAAGAGGCACGACCTTTCTTTCCAAAAGTATAACATAAATATGTGAAATCATCATGCCTTAAAATCATCTTCAGAAAAATCCTTTAAAGAATGCATATGTTTAACAACCTCAAACCGAAAGATTTAGTATGCAAATGAAAGTAGTAAAATCATAAGTATCCCCTCGGGCAAAAACATGTATCATAATCAGCCTCTCGGGCATGCCTCACAGTCACTCAGCACCTCACCATCACTCAGCACCTCATAGTCACTCATGTCTCCCAATCACTCGTCACTCGGCACTCAGTGCGCTCACTAGGGGTGTGTACAGACTCCGGAGGGGCTCCTTCAGCCCAAGCGATAATATCACTCAGCCCTCACCATTACTCTTGGCCCTCGGCCACACTCAGCAGAACTACTCAAAAGGCCCCTCGGGCGAATCAGTAAAACAGGGTACTCGACCCAAAACATCATTTTAAATCTCAAAGTGGTGTAAATCATGCTGAGTTTCAAAAACAGTATGCACAATGCAGCTGAGTGAAATCATCAATACATAGTGAGAAAAATAGCAGTAAAAAGAAAGCCCCCAAAGGGTCTAAACAGATCGGCACGAGGCCCCAAACACGGCTTATAGCCCAAATATTTCACAAATCTTTAGAACATAATTTAACATAAGGTTTTGAGTAAATATGCAACTCATTAGTTGCCGCGGAGAGGACCTAGTCCAATCCAAAAATCAGTATGCGCCACATACTCGTCATCCGATATGTGAGCCTTTCTAAAATCAGTGAGAAAATATGCAGTCCGAGGTTCCATACCCTCAGGACAAGATTTATAACCATTACTTACCTCTACCGAGCCACAACACTAGTCCGCTATGCTCTTGCCCCTCAAATTGGCTCCCAATTGCTCTGAATCTCGCCAAAACCAGTTCAACATCATCAACATATACTCAAGGAACAACAACACAATTGAAAACTATCAACTTATACAAGAATATCGAAATTCGGCCAAACCCGAGCCCCGGACCACAATTGCCCACAAAAATTGCCAAAAGAAATTCCCAATTCTTTCCTCCCATTTTCCAACTTTTCTTACTTTAATCCTTCAAATACAAGCCTAATCCGAATTAAAATAGCATAGAAATGATGATAATAACTCGAGAACTTACCTTCCCTGAAGAATCACGAATCCCCTCACCAATTTGCCTTCAAAGAAGCTCCTCCCGCATGCAAAAATGGTGAAATGAAATGAATTTATCGGATGCCTCTTATATACTGTTTCTACAGCAATTCCGCACCTGCGGACACTTAGTCGCACCTGCGGTCCGAGGTGCGCACCTGCGGAATCCCACTTAACGGACAAAACTCGCACCTGCGACCAGTCCTCCGCACTTGCGGCTTCGCAAGTGCGGCCCAAACTTCGCACCTGCGGAAAAATCCCCTACCTAGCCTTTTTCACACCTGCACATTGCCCATCTGTAGGTGCGGCCAACACCAGAAATCACACCAGCAACTATTTTCTAAGATTTTCCAAGTTCAAAACCCCGCCAACCATCCGCAATCAAATCCGAGCCCCTCGGGGCCCCAACCAAACATACCAACACACCCCATAGAATTATTACAACTTAGTCGAGCCTTCGAAACACCAAAAACAAAATGAAAACACCAAAATTACATCAAATTCAAGCCTATGAACTTTGAAACTTCCAAATTTTGCCAACTACGCCGAAACCAACCAAAACACCTCCGTTTGATCTGAAATTTTGCAGGCATATCCAAAATGACATTACAAACCTGTTCCAACTTCCGGAATTCCATTCCGACCCTGATATCCTATTTTCCTCTGCTGACCGAAAATCACCAAAAACTAACTTTCGCCAATTCAAGCCTAATTCTACGCTGGACATCCAAACTTCATTCCGAACACACTCTCAAGTTTCAAATCACCTAACGAAGCTATTTGATCCATAAAATCCGCATTTTGAGGTCGTTCACCAATAAGTCAACTCTTAGTTGACTTTCTCAACTATTAGGCTACCTTGAGGGACCAAATGCCTAAATTCTCATCATGTCCACTTTGAACCTGAACCAACCGGCCCAACACACCTAAATGAAGCTGAACCACATAATATGAAGCTAAACCACATAAAATGAAGCAGAAACGGGGGATATGGGGATAAATTCTAGGAATAACCGGTCGGGTCGTTACAGTGGTAGAATTAGGCTTGAATTGGCGATTTTGGTCGGCAGTAAAAAATTAGAAGTTCTTAGGCTTGAATCTGAGGGTAATTTGGTGTTGGTGCTGGTGTTGTTTTGAGTGTTCTGAAGGTTTGAGTAAGTTCATATATTGATATATGACTTGTTGGTATTATTGGTTGAGATTCTGAGGGCCTCGAGTGTGTTTTGAATGGTTAGCGGATTGGTTTTTGTGTTTGAGATTTGCTGAAAATCTGCTGGTATGAATTTTTCTAGTGTTTTCGCACCTGCAGAAGGGGAGCCGCAGATGCGAGGTTGCAGGTACGAAGTGGTGGAGCGCAGATGCGGAGAATGGGAGGCTAAGGCTGGAGCACATGTGTGAAGGCTTGGCTGCACCTACGAGCCTGAAGATGTGAGACTTGGAGCGCAAGTGCGGAAGCTAAGGAATTAAATGAATTTCGCTGGTGTGAGGATTTTGACCGCAGGTGCGAAAAGCCCAGGCAGAAAGTATAAATAGCACACTTCACAAATTTTGGTCCATTTCTCACCATTTTCAATCGGTATTGAAGCTTTTGGGAGTGATTTTGAAGAGAGATTCAAGGGATTATCAGTGAGGTAAGTTGCTTGATCCCTAATACTCGTGTGTATGGTGATTTCCCATTGTTTAATAATTTAATTAATGGAAATTAGGGGTGAATATGAGAGGTTAGGGCTTGGGATTTTGGAGAGTTGATTTGGGAATTTGAGAGACCAAATGAGGTCAAATTTTGATAAATTTGGTATGGTTGGACTCGTAAATGAATAGGCTTCCAGTTTTGTAGTTTTTGTCGGATTTCTAGACATGGGCCCGAGGTCCGGGTTTGAGCCAATTTCGGGATTTTGCCTAATTTGATAGTTTTTCTTGTGGAATTCATTCCATTAGCGTATATTGATGGTATTTTACTGGTTGTGAATAGATTCAGAGCATTTGAATGCCGAGTCGAGGGGCAGGAGCATCCCAGAGTAAGGTTTCTACGTTGTTAAGGTAAGTAACAGTTTTAAATATGGTTTTGACGGTATGAAACCTAGAGATTTGATATCATGTGACTGTTGAAGGTGACACCCATGCTAGGTGACGAGCATCAGGGTTTACACCGTGAGGTATTGAGACTTGGTCCGTCCCGTGAGGCTGTGAAGTCTAACAACCTTTATTTGTGTTTATGTGCATTCATGTCTGCTAGAACTTGATTGCCTTCATGTTAGAGATCATGCTTAGGCTTTATTCCTGCTTATAGTAGTTATACTCAGTCATAGTGGTTTTTGTACATGTTTACCTCAATCTATGTTATCTTCTTACTGATACATTGTAACACTCTGATTTGGACTTCTTTCCTTTCTTTATTGAGAGTTGTGAGGCTAGAGAGGTACATGACTGAGTGAGGCCGAGGGCCTGCTTGTGAGGTATTGTACTATAGCACGTGAGTTGTCTGTGCGGATCCAGATATTGATACCATAGCACGTGAGTTGTTCATGCAGCATCTGAGTTGTCTGTGCGGATCCAGATATGATATTATAGCATGTGATTTGTCCGTGCAAATTAGCGCTTGGGCTGTAGAAGCCCCTCCGGAGTCTGAACACCCCTAGTGAGCGCAGGTACCTATTGAGCAAGTGCATTGAGGGCTGAGAAATTGAGTGACAGTGCCTGTGAGGTTTCATCTATTTCACTATTGTTGCATTTGGCTTCTATTTCCTTGATGTAGTTGTTAATTTATGACACCGATCTTTTACTCATTTTTACCCTTAACTGTGAAAATTATCAATTAAATTGTTCTGGATAGCTCGTCACTACTACTTAATTCCTTATTTATTATTGTTACTTGTTGAGTCAGTTGTATTCATACTACACCCTGCACTACATGTGCAGATCCAAGTGTGTCTGAGCACGGCATTGTTGAGTCCAAGCCAGTTGAGTTTTGGAGACTACAAGGTAGTTGCCAGCGTCCACAGGACCTTGTTACTCCTTCTACATTTCCTTCTATTTTTTATTGACATTTAAATAGTTTTGTTGTAATAGTTTTAAATACTTAGACGCTCATGACTTGGTGACACCCTAATGTTTGGGGCTCATTTTTCCGCACTTTTTTTCAGATTTGAGTTTTACTTTAATTTTATGGAAAATTTTCTAATATTGGAAAGCTTTACTTAACTCTTATATTTAATTTGATAGTATTTTCGGGAAGGTAGGCTTGCCAAGTATCACGATAGGTGCCATCACGACAGGATTTAGATTCGGGAAATGACAAGTTGGTATCAGAGCCTAGGTTACATAAGTCTCATGAGTCATGAGCGGGTTAGTAGAGTCTTGCAGATTGGTACGGAGAAGTCTGTACTTATCTTTGAGAGGCTGCAGAACCCTTAGGAAAATTTCACATTCTTGAATTCTTGTCGTGCGATCTGTTTATTCTGGTAACTAAACATCGGTTATTTCATTCTCTCACAAATGATGAGGACTCGTGCTACGGGTCAGGAGAGCCAGCCACCAGTACCACCAGCTAGGCTCGTGAGAGGCCGAGGCCGCGGTAGAGGCCGTAGTAGGGGCAGAGACACCGCTTGCGCAGCAGTTGGGGAAGCATCTGCAGATCCTCCAACTGTTCCAGATCAGGACTAGGTCCTCGTGGTGGATGTTCCAGCGGGACCAGCTCAAGCACCCCATGTGCCTATTGTGATTCCTGGCCTTCAGGAGGCCCTTGCTCAGATTTTATCAGTATGTACTGGCCTTGCTCATGCGGTCTCTGTTTCTATGGACGCAGCTGATTCTCAGGCCGGGAGAGGCACTTAGACTCCTGCTGCCTGCACACTGGAGCATGTTGTTCAGGGACTTCAGACACTGGGGGCACCACCAGCCCAGCCAGTTGTAGCTTCTCAGGAGCATGTGGTTCCTGCTATGTCGGAGGATGATCAGCGTAGGTTGGAGAGGTTTGGGATACTTAAGCCTCCTCCTTTCAATGGCACAGAGAAAGAGGATGCCTTGGATTTCTTGGACAGGTATTAGAGGATACTCCGTACAGCTGGTATTCTGGAGACTTGTGGGGTCTCATTCACTACGTTTTAGTTTTTTGGGGCTACACTCCGATGGTGGGAGACATACGAGAGGCGTAGACCTGTTAGCACAGCACCCTTCACTTGGTAGCAGTTCTCCTTGGTCTTTTTGGAGAAGTTTGTGCCTCAGTCTCGCAGAGAAGAGCTGCGCAGACAGTTTGAGCATCTTTGCCAGGATGACATGTGTGTGACGCACTATGAGATGCGATTCTCGGAGTTGGCCTAGCATGCTATCTGGTTCGTTCCCACAGACATGGAGAGGATCATGAGGTTTATCAATGGTCTCACTTTTCACTTACGGTTCCTTATGACCTGAGAGAGGGTATCTAGTGCTACCTTTGATGAGGTTCTCGCCATTGCTAGACATATTGAGATGGTTCATGGTCAGGAGAGGGTTAAGAGGGAGGCCAATAGGCCTTGTGGACAGGGTGGATTCAGTGTTGCTCCTCATGGGGGTCAGTTCCAGCACGGCAGAGGTCGTCCATTCAGGCATGCTCAGTCAGCTCGCCCATTACACCGCGGTGCATCATCTAGTCATGGTTCTCACAGTCATCAATAGGGCCACTCATCATTCAGTGAACTACGAGCGCAGATTCTCATCATACCCCATCTGCTCAGGTATCCCAAGGTAGTTCTTTTTGTCATCAGGTGCAGCAGTTTTGTTAGAGGAGGGGTGTTGATACCCAATTTTTACTCTATATCATTTTCAAAAATGCATATATATCTTCAAAACAATGCATGAACATCAACTAATATTTTTCCATAATTTCTGCATTTTTTAAAGGATTTTAATTAATTTTTCCCAGTAGCTCTATTACATAAGTAATTACTGATTGCATCACAAATAGTTTATGATAATTTTATCATTTATATTTAAATTTAACTTTAATTATTTCTTGAACAACCGTATTTACATTTTTTTCTTAGGTTATAATTGCAATAACTTTGCAATAATAGCTCATATGGGCATAATTACTTTATTTTACAAGAAAATGACCTTTTATATTATTATAACATTAAGTGATTATATTAAATCATTTTTATGCATAAAAAGCATTTTTATCATTTATTAGCTATTTTTTATAAATTATTTTGTCAAATTAGTTGGGTATTTAATAGCCTCTTTAATTTCGGACCTTGACCCTAATTACTACCCAAGCCCAATTAAATCATAACCCTGACCCAATACCCATTACCCAACCCAATAACCCAATTCTTTAAATCCGTCCATCCCCCATATTGAATCCTGGCTGTTGATCTCAGAGATCAACGGTCCAGGATATTTCTTACCATTTTTAATTAACCCATAACCCCCAAACCCTACTCATCCTCTCAAATCAGCCGCCCCTAAATCCCTTCCTCCTCTCTTCTCTCCCAACCTCCCCCTAACCCTAACCCATCGTCACCTGAAGCCCCTTTGATTCATGGTTTATTCCTTCGATTCTAGACCTTATCTGGCCTCCTATCTCTACTGGTGTTCGACTTTCACGTTATCTAATAAAATCTCAAAGAGATTCCAATAGACTTGGTTCGAGTCCCTCTGTCTCTTGGTGAATCCGTCTGTATTCACCCATTGTTTGTGACTATTATCATTTTTTCGTGCTTTCATAGCTTCAACTCTCCAGTCGAAAACTCGATTTTTCTACCTCTGTTTATTTTTGTACAAACCTAGATATTTCTGGCCAAATAGGTTCAGATCTCTTTAGATTTGAAGTGTTTGGAGTTTGTTTAATGGTTTTCCTTTAAGATTCTTCATTTTTTACCACTATTATCAACTGATTTCATTTTTTCCCTAAAGCTTGGGTTTTGATTCTCAAAATAGGGTTTTTGCAAATGGTTTGCTCAATTCCGGCCTTTCTCCTTTACTGTTCGACTAATTGCTCTGCTTGAGTTTTATCGTTTTGTTTCGATATGCTTAAGGTTTTCCATTATTCGATTATTTATCTCAATATTCTTGCCTGTTCACTTTGGCTCTGTTAAATTAATTAATTAATTGATTTACGTGCTTAATTAGGTTCTGAAGTTGTGCTTCTTTTCAAATTGATATCGCTCTAAAAGATTTTTTATTTATTCTTTCCTAATATGTGACTCATAATTGGTACTGCCTCCCTTAATTACGATGTTGGCCTAATCTCTGGGTATTGATTACCTGGACCGACCTATAAAGGGTCTTTAGATTTATTGCCTACCTTATTTGACTTCAATCTTGCTTGCTAACTGATTTCGTATGAGATTCTCCCTAATTTAAGTGATATTTCCCCGGATTCTGTCTTATTAATTGATTGGTTTTAGCCTTTATTAACTGGTTGATTGATTTTCATACCTTATTTGTGAACTCTTGATTTTCCTACCTTATTTGTTTTACTCTGCTGAATGCTATATAAACCTTTCACTATTCTGATTTTAGAAACACAAGAAAACTCCTACACACACACCTACTCTTACAAGCACACACTTTTACTTGCATACTTACACTCATACAACTTAAGTTCTTTGATTTGTTGCACTGGACTCTTGGGATTCCAAATATCTTCACCTTCCTGTTGTTATCTCCTTAACTGGTATGCCTCAATTTCTGTTATCATGTTCTACTTTATATGCCATATAGTCATTTTATTATATACCTCAACATGCTTCTGTTTTGATATCCGATTTTAGACCATCTCTTTCTCAACTACTATGCCTTAGTTCTTATTATCTTGTGTTGTTCCATGTAAGTTATATGAATAGTAGGTTTCAAACCTCGATATGTTTTTGTCTGCCATATAGTTCCTGTTTATTTCTCTCTCAACTAGCATGCCTCAATTCCTGTCAACCTACTCTGTTTTGTGTGCTTACCTTAGCATGTTTCCATTTGATCTATTGTTTCTGTTTACCTCTTTCTAAACTAATGTGCTTTGGTTCCTGTTCTATGTGTTTGTTTCCTTAGATACTTCAAACTTCAGCATGTTTCTATTTAATACATGTCTATATGGCCTCACCTAGTGGTAATTAATAAAGTGAGTAATCTTCAGCAATGTTGTTTGATTCAGCTATAAATTTTCCTATTCTGAACATGTTTAGAAACTATAAATATTTGTAGTGAATCATGTGGTTAGTTCAAAGTATCCCTGCTCTTTGCAAATCACTTTAAATACCAGTGTGAATGCTTAGTCTGAATTAGTGCTAATCTGTTTAAAACTATGGGATTGTTTGTTGACCCAGTTCTATTTTCAACCATGTGGTCTGAACCTATTCACTTCTTAAAATCAAACTGCTTTTCCTAAAACTATCCCATACCCTTATATATAATTTTTTCAAACTTCTACTCTTAGTTATCTAGGGTCCTACCACCCCCATTGTGAGCACTGCCTAGGGTCCATGAGACTCCTCCGAACTCTAACACACTGGGGGTGGTCTTCCAATCTTTTACAACTGTTTCTTTGAGAAAGCTTCTGGTGTGAGCATTTCCCGAGGTCCCTGAGGCCCTTGGGAACTTTGACACACCAGAAGCCCATTTTGTGTATTATTGATGGACTACTTGTGGACATCAGACTTGCTTGATTGAAGGCCTGGCTTCCAGGTTGATGTTGGGCCTGCCAAGGCTCTCTATAGTGTAATGAAGAGCTTTGTTTAGTTCATTCATATTGGTCTATAATAATGTAATAATCCTTGTAAAAATATATATGAGGCTATTAGTAAAAGTTGGGGAGGAATTGTTATATATCTTTGTCAGGTTCGGGTAGAAATCATGCATATAGTTATTTGTGGTGATTCTCTATGTGCATACCATTAGAAATCATGCCCATAGGATCTTGCCTCACCGTTTGAAAGCTAAAGTTTCATACTTCGCATTCTAGAAATCCTGTTTATAGGTCGTTTATCAATTCTGCATCAAGAACTCATATTTTATGTATATTTTCAAATCACAATGTGCATTAGAGATCATGTATATAGGATATTATTTGTGTAACTTAATACACTTGCCTGGCAATTTGTTTAAAGTTCCTGCTCACATATATGTCATGCCTATAGGAGATATAAAAGTCAATTTAGATATCATGCCAATAGGGTGAAATTAGTTTCAACACCTAGAAAGCATGTCTATAGTAATTAATTAATTCTGTAAATTAGGAATCATGCCTATAGGAGTTGACTAATTTTGTAAACTAGAAAGCATGTCTATAGGAAATAAATGAATACGTTCTAACACTTAGAAATCATGCCTATAGGAGTTAACGGTTGTAGATACCATGACTATAGGGTTCTGTTCTGGTTATCACTTAGGCAAACTTATAGGAATTATGGGGCTAAAAAGAACTGTGATTTAGTACTGCCTGAAAGCTGCCCAGATTCAGAGTTTTTAACCAAATCAGTAGGCACACTAATAGGTGCCACTGCTCGCTTTGATAAGGCTGTTATATATTCTGTTTATGCTCATCTAGATATCCTGCCTATAGGATCTTAAAAGATTGTGTGTTTGAATAGCATGCACTTGTTTTTGTTTACTTGTCGAGGTTAACATGAGTTCCCTATTTGCTCTTTATGTGACAGTCCTACTTGACTTTTGTTCACTTATTTTTTTCATTTTAAGCACCATAGATGAGTTTAGAACCACCTTAAATAGAGGTCTTAAACACCTCTGGGACCATAGGTAAGGGACGGGTAGTGGACGCATAAGGCACGAGTTAGAAGCTATTAGAACGTTTTAAGTAACAATTGAAAGGTAGTAATTGGGTAGTAAAGGAGATGATGACCTATGCGCTAATACTATGTGTAGCACCCCAACCTGGGGAAAGTTACCAAGTATTGCATAGAAATGATCCTATAGGCTATAAAACCTAGGACCCCTTTAATTCCTTTTTTTAAATAATAGTTGTCTCATTGTTGTATTTATCTTTAAAGGCTAATTCGCTTAATTAAGTTCGGTCAGGACCCACCGTTGTGGACCTCGAGGGGTGCCTAACACCTTCCACTCAAGGTAATTTTGAGCCCTTACCCGATCTCTGGTGATGCAAACTAGTTTCAGGAGTTAATTGCTCTAGGTACCCTAACGCACCTTAACCCGTTAGGTGGAGACTCTTCAAATCCCATCCCAAAAGGAAGGGAGTTGTCTCAAAAATGTCGTAACTCCGAATTCTGCGAGGAAAAAGGGGGGGGCGACAGCATGGCGACTCTGCTGTGTATTTCCCTTAGGTTTTTATCAAAACGAACTTGCTTTTCGTGAATTAGTCTTTAAGCAGGCTTTATTTTGTTAATACGTGTGCACCCTTTCCATTTCCCCTTTCTGTGAATTTAATTGCTTATTTTCAAGCATTTATGATTTTCTATAAAAACTAACTTTTTTCCTTGTTTTCCTTTCTTAAACGTCTTTCAATTATTAAATACCACATTTATCATTTTTTAACGTGAAAATACGTGACAACATGCTATTTACTGTTGCATAAATCATGCTCAACATCATATTTCACTCGTGCGTAATCAATCCTATAGCAACGCTTCATGAGTGTTTGCGCTCTTCCTATATATCGCCTTTAAATTTGGAAAGGCTTATTTGCAATAAAACTAGTCGATCAGCGGTTCAATCGACGGTTCCGTGCCTTTCCCCCTCGTTGTCTGCTTGAGGGTACCAGTTTAAACCTCTATAGAAACCTTACTCTGATTTATTGTACATGCATCATGGTCAAAATCTAGTCGGGGTTAATATGTTGTCCACATAACAACCCTTTAGGAAAATCCTTGTCCAAAAGTCCACCGGGGTTTCCATAATCCCAACGGACACAACCATGATTTGTGCATTAATTTGGAGAAATAAGTGCCAAAATGCTAATCACTGATGTATAAGTAGTCGAATCTGGATGGGGAAAGGGTCTAACCTTATTTGTTTTGCAGAATTGAGGCACGAAGTTCCCAGGTTCAGCATGGTCCAAAGAATACCACCATTGTTGCTGGATTGGTGGGAGGACATTTTGCCAAGTGACAAGGACCATGTGAAAAGGGTCCTCGAAAACTTACCCTCTTTACTGGATGTCCAACCAAACAATATGTTGATCGAAGCGGCCACTATGTTCTGGGATAGAGAAATGTCTGTGTTCCATTTTGGCAACATAGAAATGATCCCTCTCTTGGAGGAAGTAGAAGAATTCGCTAGATTACCTTGGGATAGTCCGGGTTTATTGGTGCCAGAAAATTGTACCGCTAGAGGGTTTCTGAAAATGATGGGTTTGAAAAAGAATGATGATTTGGAGAGCCTGAAGGAGTCCTACATACCCTTTAACTACCTCTATGAACGATATGGTCATAGAAAATCCTATCGTATCTTCCATGATGAATTCTCTATCACTTCCTTGGGTCATATTCACCGCAGGGTTTTTGTGTTCGTTGTTTGCTTCCTGGGTATGATAGTATTTCCAAGTAAAGGAGACAGGATTCACACCAGAGTGGCTATGGAAGCCAAATCTTAATGGAGGGTATCGGGGGAAAACATATACCATTGTCCCTATGATCATAGCTGACATCTACCGAGCCTTGGAACACTTCCAAAAGGGGTTCAAACACTTTGAGGGTTGTAATATGATACTACAGGTTTGGTTATTGGAGCATCTCCAAAGGGGTCAATATCGTCAAGAGTTTCCATGAAGGGCGTGGAATGATCATATAGTTTTCCATCACCCTAAAAGAATGACTTATATCCCATAAAGGTTTGCTCAACCGGAAAATGCTACAGAATGGGCGCAGTTTTTTGACAATTTGACTGAGGACCAGTTTCAATGGATGTTCGAATGGTTCCCTACTAGTGAGTTCATCATCAGATCTAGGGACGCTCTGCACCTAGTCTTGATAGGGTTAAGGGGCATATACTCTTATGTTCACATCAGTGTTATGAGACATGAAGGCAGGAAACAAGTCATACCGCGAGATTCTAAAATGAGTCACTACAGGGCACATTTTCAGGATGACGACATCCCATACAAATGTGAAGCTCAACATATGTGGAACCTAAATATTATTGTAGAAAGGGACACCATCGAGCCAGACAGGTACCACGCACGACATGTATGCTTTTACTTATCATGGTTGGAAGACAGCATAGCAGGGGAAGTTGAGCGGGGAGTCGGTCGGGTGAACAGGGTCATAGACAAAGTTGCTGAAGCCCAAATGAAATACAATAAACTGCGTAAAAGGGTTCATGAGTCCGAGGCCGAGCATCTGGAGCAACACATAACTGATATGGAACTGATCAATGAATGGAGGGAAAGGGCTATCAAATCTAATGAAAGGCTAGAATATTTGGAGCAGGGTCTGATAGAGCTGGAGGGGAAGATGAGGAAAAGAGTCGTTAAGCCTGGGGAAGTTCCTTCTGGGACTAAGTAGATTAGATTTACCTGTTTTTTTTAAAAATGTAATAAGGCCGAGTGCCATTAATGACTTATCTTATTTAGTGTTGTTTTAGTTTTATCTACTTTTGCATTAATTAAATGAGGCAATTATTAGCCCTGAAATTCTCCAAATCAACTTGTCGCTAGGCCTACCTCGGGCACAACTAGGCTCCCAAATTAGGACGCGAATTTACATTCCCGCACTATGTGTTTAGATACTGCAAATACTCTTTTTGGAACCCTTACTGACTTGGTTACCTTTTGTTTTTCATTCCTTTTTTGATTATTCTCATTCCCCAAGGTTGGTTCACGCATACTGGCATCATCAGCTTATCATACCAGATCCAGGGTCCCTCCACCTTCTCCTCCTCCAAGTGTACTGAAAGGCAAAGGGAAAGCTAAAATGGATGATACGAACTTCAATAGAACAAACAACACTACACATGATAAGAATGTAGAAACTTCCGATGGTCAGGGTACTCAAGCCCCAAATGATTTGGTTTTACGGCTTGAGCAGAAGATACTTGAACTACAAGGCGATCTTGAGCAGGTCCGTAATTTGGCAAACCTCTCCCTCACACTAAATGTCCCAAATATCAACCATCCAAAAACCCAAAACCCGACAACTCCTCAGAATCATCTCTCACCTCACCAGTATACAACCCCTCCTCAAAATCAGTATCACCCTACTCAATACCTACAAAACACCTATGACACTCCTCAGAACACAACACAACCTATCCCCGAACCCCAGAACTCCATCAATTATCACCACTACATCCAAACTCCTGGCATTCACCAGAACAATCCTATATACATAGAAACCTTACCTCACTCTACTCAACAAATCTCTTATACAACAGAATCCGCCGAGAAGGACCTGCTCATCAAGAACATGGCGGAGGAACTCAAGAAGTTGACAAGTCGAGTTTAGGGTGTTGAAGGGGGTAAAGGTATCGAATGTCTGAATTATGAGGATTTTTGCATACAGCCGGATGTGGATACTGTCAAAGGGTTACAAACCTCCCAAATTCAAAATGTTTGATGGGACGGGTGCTCCCAAGGTTCTTCTTAGGACTTATTGTGACAAGATCGTGGGGGTCGGAAAAGATGAAAGGATTCGAATGAAGATCTTAATGAGAAGTCTTACTGGAGATGCCCTGTCCTGGTACATAAGCCAGAATCCCAAGAAGTGGGCCAATTTGGTGAGCATGGCTTCAGATGGACAGGTTCAGATTTAATACGGAGAATGCACTTGATGTCTTCTATATCCAGAATCTAAAGAAGAAGCCAACTGATATTTTCCGCAAGTATGCTACTCGGTGGAGGTCAGAAGCAGCGAAGGTTAGACCGACGTTAGATGAGAAGCAAATGAACAAATTCTTTGTGAGGACACAGGATCCGCAATATTACGAAAGGCTAATGGTTATTGAGAATCATAACTTCTCTGATATTATCAAGCTCGGAGAAAGGATTGAAGAAGGTATAAAATACGGAATTGTGACGAATTTTGAGGCACTGCAGGCCACAAACAAGCATTAGAATCAGGAGGCATATCAAAAAAGAAACAAGTGGGAACAGAAATGGTTTCCCAAGGCCCAAAAACTCCATTTGTATACCAAACACCTCCACCCACATACCAACCATCACCTCCCAGATATTCTAAACCTGCTACCGCCTACCACACCTATAATACCCAACCATCCTATTATCAGTCACCTCCAACTCGTTCAAACTACCAAAAACCCAGGCCTAATTTTGACTGCAAACCACCCAGACAGTACACCGCCATTGCTAAATCCATCGACCAGTTGTAGGAAAGGTTGAAAGTCGCTGGATATGTCACCCCTATTCCCGTTGTGGCAATGGAGAATTCATCTCAATGGTTCAATCCAAACAAGACATGTGCATATTATTCTGGCATAAAGGGACACACTATTGACGAGTGTCGCACCTTGAAAGACAAGATACAAACACTACTTGATAGTAAGGTCATATAGGCAAAGGAAGCTGCACCCAATGTCCGCAATAATCCTCTCCCAGATCATAGGGGTGGAGGGGTCAATGTGATAGAAACGGATAAAGAGTGGGATCCCGAGGGATCAATCGGGCTTATTCGAGAAGGTGACAATCCTAAGAAACCTGCAGTCACACTCAATCCCATTGTGATGCAGGTACAGCCTCCAGTTGAAGTCGAGGTAGCCGCATCGGTTCCTTTAGAAGTAAAAGTAATGCCACCTGCAGCGACACTCACTCCATTTGAAGTGGAGGTGGCCATACCTTTCATTGTAACGGTGGCATGCACACCACCCTTCAGTTACAATGTTGTACCTTGGGATTACGTGTCCAAGGTTAGATGAAAGGGAAAGTCAAAGATGAAAGTATCAAGCGCTGCACAAGGAATGACCAGAACAGGAAGGGTTTATACACCTGAACATTTGGGAGAGACCAGTAAGCAAGCTTCTAACAAACAACCCGTCATTGAAACTGGTCCAGACGACATATGGAGGAAAGTACAAGAAAGGGAGTATTTTGTTGTTCATCATCTAAACAAGACTCCCGCCCAAATATCCATCCTGTCATTATTGCAAAATTCTGAAGCATATAGGAATGCTCTGATGAAGGTGTTGAATGAAGCATATATGCCAAACAACATCACCAGTGGGGATATGGCTAACATGGTAGGACAAGTATTAGAAATCCATAAGATCACCTTCCATGAAGACGAACTGCCACCGGAAGGGTTAAGTCATAACATAGAACTGCACATCACAATGCAATGTGAAGATAAGTTCATCGCCATAGTTTTGATAGATGGAGGATCCAGCCTCAACATTTTCTCGTTGACAACTTTGAAGAGGTTGGGCAAAGGTTTACATGAGATACGAGCAGGGACTATGAATGTGAAAGCATTCGATGGGTCTCAAAGGGCCACGATCAGAGAAACTAACCTATGCTTGCAAATGGGTCCTACCTAGTTCGATTTTGAATTACAGGCATTAGACATATCCACCTCCTACAATCTGTTGTTGGTACGACCTTGGATACACGATGTTGGAGCTGTCGCATCCATCTTGCACCAAGCGGTAAAATTTGAGTTGAACCATCAAGATGTAATCATCCATAGAGATGGGAGCAACCCTATTTACACCAGTCAGACTGTTTTGGTAGTTGAAAACAGAAGGAAGTTAGGCGGAGAAACCTATCATCCCATCAAGCGTGTTAACGCGATTGAAAAGGATAAATGGTGTAGTAGAAAAATAGAGAGTATACTGGCATGGAAAGGGTACGAACCTGGCAGGGGGCTGGGTAAAAGACTTCAAGGTATCTCCAAGCCAATACAGTTGAAACGCCATGGAACAACCTTTGGGCTAGGGTATCAGTACACCTGGCAGGAATACGATGACTGGTCACCACCGTGGCGTGGTCTATACTACCCTCTTGAGCAACCTATGCCACACTTGAGTCAGACCTTCCGTAAGGCCGATATCATATGGGGACCAGAGGAAGAAGAAGAAGAATTGGCAGCATTGAGGAATTTGTTCTTAGAAGATAATGATATGGAATACTGTGTGATCGCCGATAAGGAAGAGGAAGGCCCTGCCATCCAGGCTGTGGAGAGTGGAGAATTCCTCAAGAACTGGACTGTTAGACCATCAAGGGCCCGACGAGTCCCGGGGTAGCAAGGATGAATAGCATTGTTCACTTTTCTAAAAATGATTTCCACTTTTGCATTCTTCTTTTGTCTTAAATAATATTTTTCAAGGTTCCAAAAAAGTTGTTTGAGTTATTGAAAATCATTTTGTTTGAAATTTTAAAATGGCTTGATGTTTTATTATCACTATTTTTCTTTCATATCTTTATCCCTACAGCATTACTATTTCTTATCTTGACGAACCGATGACTGTGACATGTAACGAGACAACGCAATAAAAGGATAATGATTCAGAAGATGAAGAGGATGCAATACCTGAAGAGATCGTCAGAGAAGTAGAAAATTTTGAGAACAAACCCAAGTCCAGCTTGGACGAGACCGAGATACTCAACTTGGGAGATTCCAAAACCATCAAGGAAACACGCATAAGCATCCATTTGTCTCCGTCAGAGAAAGGGGAATATACTCAATTCCTGAAAGAATATGAGGATATGTTTTCATGGTCATACGACGATATGACAGGGTTGAGCACGTCCATAGTGGCTCACAAATTACCTACAAATCCAATGTGTCCGCCAGTGAAGCAAAAACTCAGAAAATTCAAGCCAGACATGAGCCTGAAAATCAAGGAAGAAGTCACTAAGCAGATCAAAGCCAAGGTCCTCGGGGTAGTTGAATATCCAACCTAGTTAGCCAACAATGTACTAGTTCCAAAGAAATATGGGAAAGTCAGAGTCTGTGTTGATTATCGAGATCTAAACAGAGCAAGTCCCTAGGATGATTTCCCGCTACCAAACATACACATTCTGATCAACAATTGCGAAAAGCATGAGCTCCAGTCTTTTGTGGATTCCTTCGCCGGTTACCATCAGATCTGGATGGACAAGGAGGACGCTGAGAAAACAGCCTTCATTACACCGTGGGGGGTGACTGTTACAAGATGATGGTGTCCGGTCTAAAGAATACTGGGGCCACCTACATGAGGGCCATGACTACTATTTTTCATGACATGATACATAAGGAGATAGAGGTGTATGTAGATGATGTCATTGTGAAATCCAAGAAGGCCACAGATCATATAACAGACTTGAGGAAATTCTTCAACAGACTGCGGAAGTACATCCTAAAGTTAAACCCCGCGAATTGTGCATTTGGGGTTCCTGCCGGAAAATTATTGGGATTCATCGGCAGTCCTCGGAGAATAGAATTGGATCTGTCAAAGGTTAAATCCATACATGAATTACCACCACCAAAAAACAAGAAGGATGTTATGAGTTTCTTGGGATGTCTCAACTACATCAGTTGTTTCATAGCACAATCCACAGTAATATGTGAGCCTATTTTCAAAATGCTAAAGAAGGATGTTGCAACTAGTTGGATCAAGGATTGTCAAAAGGCTTTTGACAAAATCAAGGAGTACTTGCCCACACCACCAGTCTTAGTCCCGCCAGAGCCTGCTAAACCACTACTACTCTACCTTGCAGTGTTAGATGGAGCCTTCAGATGTGTTATGGGATAACATGACGAAATAGGAAGAAAGGAGTAGGCCATATACTACTTAAGCAAGAAATTCACTCCATATGAAGCACGGTAATCTCTACTGGAATGCACTTGTTGCGCTCCGACGTGGATAGCTCAAAATCTAAGGCATTAATTCGGTGCCTACACTACATATCTCGTATCAAGGATGGATCCCCTGAAGTACATCTTTCAGAAACCCATGCCTATTGGGAAGCTGTCCAAATGGTAAATCTTGCTGAGTGAGTTCGACATTGTCTATATAACTCAGAAAAAAGTCAAGGGACAAGCATTAGCAGATCATCTTGTTGAGAATCCTGTAGGAGGAGAATACGAACCCCTAAAAATGTATTTTCCTGATGAGGAGATATCATTCGTACGATAAGATATTGTTGAAGCCTACGACGGTTGGAGGATGTTTTTTGACGGAGCAGCAAATTTTAAAGGAGTGGGTTTGGAGCCATCTTAGTATCAGAAATCGGTCAGCATTATCCGGTGTCTGCAAAACTCAGATTCCCATGCACTAACAACATGGCGGAATATAAAGCTTTCATATTAGGGCTCAATATGGAAGCTCATATGAACATTCAGGAACTACTAGTGAACGGCGATTCAGATCTGCTTGTTCATCAGGTACAAAGAGAATAGGCTACCAAGAATTCCAAGATATTGCCATACATGCATCATGTGCAAGAAATGAAGAAGAGGTTCAAAAAGATAGAATTCCGGCATGTCCCCAGAATTCAGAACGCGTTTGTTGACGCCTTGGCTACTTTGTCATCAATGATACAACACTCAGACAAGAATTTCATCGATCCCATTCCGGTAAGGATTCATAATCAGCCGGCACACTGTGCCCGTGTTGAAGAAGAAACGGACGGAACCCCTGGTTCCACGACAACAAAGAATATTTAACAAAAGGAGAATACCCGGAACATGCAAACCATACTCAGAAACGCACCCTTTAGAGATTGTCCAATCATTTCTTCCAAAGTGGAGGAACTTTATGCAGAAGAACTCCTGATCTGGGACTGTTAAGGTGTGTTGAAGCAAAAGAGGCTTCTAAAATGCTCGAGGAGATACACGCCGGAACCTGCGACCCACACATGAATGGTTTTGTCCTGGCCAAGAAAATACTCAGGGCCAGATACTTTTGGATGACCATGGAAACAGACTGCGTCTGGTATGTTCAGAAGTGCTACCAATGTCAGATACATGCAGACATGATACGTGTACCGCCGAACGAGCTTAATGCAACAAGATCACCTTGGCCCGTTGTTTCTTGGTGAATGGATGTCATTGTTCCAATTGAGCCCATCGCCTCAAACGGGCACAGGTTCATTTTAGTGGCCATCGACTACTTCACTAAATAGGTTGAAGTTGCATCTTACAAAGCTGTGACTAAGAAGGTCGTTGCATATTTTGTTCACGACCAGATTGTTTGCTGGTTTGGGGTTCCGGAATATATCATCACTGACAATGCCGCCAATCTCAACAGTAATCTAATGAAAGCCATGTGTGAGACTTTCAAAATCAAGCACAATAATTCCACAACATACAGGCCTCAAATGAATGGAGCTGTAGAGGACACCAACAAGAACATCAAGAAGATACTAAGTAAAATGATAGAAAACCACAAATAATGGCACAAGAAACTACCATTCGCCTTGCTAGGATACCGTACCACAGTCCACACATCAACCGGCGCAACCCCTTATCTACTGGTTTATGGCACTGAAGTCGTCATTACTGCCGAAGTGGAAATTCCTTCCTTGAGAATCATACAAGAAGCCGAATTCAGCGACGCATAATGGATAAGGAGTCATTATGAGCAACTAATCCTCATAGATGGGAAAAGGATGAATGCAGTATGTCATAGTTAGCTTTATCAGAACAGAATGTCCAGAGCCTTCAACAAAAGAGACAAGCCAAGACAATTCGCACTGGGGAAACTGGTGCTGAAAAAGATCTTTCCGCATCAAAATGAAGCCAAAGGGAAATTCTCTCCCAATTGGCAAGGTCCTTACATGGTTCACAGAGTATTGACAGAAGGAGCACTCATACTCGCCGAGATGGGCGAGGAAATTTGGCCAAAGCCTATCAACTCAAACGCAGTCAAAAGATATTATGTGTAAACCATTTTTGTCTCTTCATATGATATAAATTGAACTATGCTCGACCTGATTCCGGTTTAAGAGGGAATACGTAGGCAGTCCTGTGGGTTTGGTCACAATTCAATAAAATCTTTATTTTCCCTACAATCAGAAACTGGGGCAGAATTTTGAAGAGGACCCTCAAAATTCTGAAGCAAGTTCAGCCAACCGCAGTGCATGGAGCTGTCAGGAAAGTCATCTAGTTAACTAGGGGTAGAATTTTGAGGAGGACCCTCAAAATTCTACGGCAGAAGAAATCGCTATGTCTCTGATTGTGTCACAGTTACTAGTTCATCTAAATTCTAAACTACATACTACTATGAAATTATGCACGCATGCTTTTGAAAAGAAAACTTTGCTTTAGCCAAATGCTACCCTAATAGGTTGAACAGGACCTTTAGACAGAGCGAAACGAATCGCAAAAGCGAAGGTACGAACCAACCTCCCCCCGCAAAAACTCACAAATTTTCTTTGGATGCATGACTATATCATCGTGATAAACACCATCGCAATGACACAATCGCTATGCATGATGTCAGCTAAGAATACTTCACTCTTACTCTCCTCTTTGCATGAGACTAAGAGATGTCTCAATCCTGCATGAGGCTAAGTTCTGCCTCCCGTTTGCATAAGGCTAAGCACTGCCTTCTATTTGCATGGGACTAAGTATTGTCCCGAATCTTGCATAACGCTAAGCACTGCCTTCTTTTTGCATGAGACTAAGCACTGTCTCAATCCTGCATGAGGCTAAGCCCTGCCTCTCATTTGCATAAGGCTAAGCACTGCCTTCTATTTGCATGGGACTAAGCATTGTCCTGAATCTTGCATAAGGCTAAGCACAGCCTTCTCTTTGCATGAGACTAAACCCTGTCTCAATCCTTGCATGAGACTAAGCCTTGTCTCCATCTTGAATGAGGCTAAACCTTGCCTCTCCACTCGCATAAGGCTAAGCACTGCCTTCTTTTTGCATAAGACTAAGACCTGTCTCAATCCTTGCATGAGACTAAGCCTTGTCTCAATCTTGCATGAGGCTAAGCCCTGCCTCTCCACTTGCATAAGGATAATCACTGCCTTCTCTTTGCATGAGACTAAGCCCTGTCTCAATCCTTGAATGAGACTAAGCCTTGTCTGAATCTTGCATGAGGCTAAGCCCTGCCTCTCCACTTGCATAAGGCTAAGCACTGCCTTCTCTTTGCACAAGACTAAGCCCTGTCTCAATCCTTGCATGAGACTAACCCTTGTCTCAATCTTGCATAAGGCTAAGAACTGCCTTCTATTTGGATGGGGATAAGTACTGTCTCGAATCTCGCACGAGACTAAGCATTGTCTCTCTTTCACTATTCTCTTATCTCGGGCTAAGCTCTGGACTCAACTTCATACAAGACTAAGCCCTGTCTTGATTGCTTCTAGCATCATGTCTTTTCACCTCATGGGTTGAAATATCGCTGACTTGTCCGATGACGTCATAGTCTGAAGGCACCATCCTCATAGCCGAAAGACACCATGCCATGGCCTGAGGATCTCTCAAACTTGCACATCATTATTCAAAGGCGTCATAGTTCGGAGGCAACATCTTCATGGATCGAGAACATCATTTCATGGCTTGCGAATCCCCTACCGCACAGTTCATGGCCCGGGACATCATGGTCTAAGAACATCATCCTCAACCGTCTAAGGACAATTCTTATGGTCTGAAGGGAATATGCATCATGTTTAAATATACGCAAAGATATATGCTTGCAATGCATATTTTGATTTGCAGGTAACCTGATGAGCAACCATTATCCTAACAGGAGCCATCCCACTCCAGTTCCTTCATACTATTTCAAACCTGACCGCTTACCGTAACCATTTCACCTATTCAAAACCTTGTATCCATCTTTGTGATAACTCCATCAATCTATTTCACTGGTGGGTCCAGAACTACACACGGCCTGATTCCTGTAAAACCAGGGATATGTCGGCAGCTCGAAAACCAGAGTGTGGCCTATACCTTTCAAATCACCTCATTCGGTCAAATTGGTCATCATGTCTTTACCCGACAATTCTTTCATCCTTCCCGAGGAAAGAGGGGCAACAGTTGATACCCAACTTTTTCCCTATATCATTTTAAAAAATGCATATATATCTTCAAAACAATGCATGAACATTAACTAATATTTTTCCATAATTTCTACAATATTTAAAGGATTTTAATTAATTTTTCCGAGTAGCTCTATTACATAAATAATTACTGATTGCATCAAAAATGGTTTATGATAATTTTATCGCGTAATTTTATCATTTATATTTATATTTAACTTTAATTATTTCTTGAATAGTCGTATTTATATTTTTTTCTAAGGTTATAATTGCAATAACTTTGTAATAATAGCCTATATGGGCATAGTTACTTTATTTTACAAGAAAATGACCTCTTATATTCATATAACATTAAGTGATTATTTTAAATTATTTTTTATGCATAAAAAGAATTTTTATCATTTATTAGCTATTTTTTATAAATTATTTTGTCAAATTAATTAGGTATTTAACATATAACCTCTTTAATTTCAGATCTTGGCCCAAATTATTACCTCAGCCCAATTAAATCATAACCCTGACCCTATACCCATAACACAACCCAATAACCTAATTCTTTAAACCCGCTCAACCCCCATATTGAATCCTGACCGTTGATCTCAGAGATCAACGGTCCAGGATATTTCTTACCATTTTTAATTAACCCATAACCCCAAACCCTACTCATTCTCTCAAATTAGCCACCCTTAAATCCCTTCCTCCTCTCTCAACCTCCCCCCAACCCTAACCCGTTGTCACCTATACCCCCTTTGATTCATGGTTTAGTCCTTCGATTCTAGGCCTTATCTGGACTCTTATCTCTACTAGGTGTTCGACTTCCATGTTATCTAATGGAATCTCAAAGAGATTTCAACAGAATTGGTTCGAGTCCCTCTGTCTCTTTGGTGAATCCATCTGTATTCACCCATTGTTTGTGAGTATTATCATTTTTTCGTGCTTTCATGGCTTCAAATCTCCGATCGAAAACTCGATTTTTCTACCTCTGTTTATTTTTGTACAAACCTAGCTATTTCTGGCCAAATAGATTCAGATCCCTTTAGATCTAAAGGGTTTGGAGCTTGTTTAATGGTTTTCCTTTAAGATTCTTTCAATTTTTACCACTATTATCAATCGATTTCATTTTTTTCCTAAAGCTAGTGTTTTGATTCTCAATAGGGTTTCTGCAAATATTTTAAAAAATGTTTAAATGCTCAATTCCGGCCTTTCTCCTTTACTGTTCGACTAATTGCTCTGTTGAGTTTTATCTCTATGTTTTGATATGCTTAAGGTTTTCCATTATACGATTATTAATCTCACTGATATCGCCACTACTAGAAATTCTCCTATGGCAACACATGAAAACCCGTTGCAATAGATAGGTAAACCGTTGCCATAGAGATACTGCAACGGTTTAGAGCCCGTTCCACCAGCCCGCGTGCCAATAGAGCTTAAGGAACGGTTCTTGGAACGGTTCAGATAACCGTTGCTATAGTATAGTTTATCGCAACAGTTTTCCCTCTCCCTTTTGGAACGATTATTCGTATCAACTACAACGCTTAAATTCCGTTACCATAACGTTTAATGCAACGATGGATAACCGTAGCTATATCTATTAAACCGTTACAGCTATTATAGATATAGGCAACGGTTTCTTTAATATATTGCAACGGTTTGAACTACCTATTGCAACGGTTTATAGATTATTTTGGAACAGTTTGCAAGTCCTATGGCAACGGTTGCAAGGGTAATATTTTTCGCTTCAATTAACATATTACCCTTGTTGTAAATAAATATTTAAATATACAATAAACTGTAAAACACTGAAATTTATATAAATAATAAAATAAAACTATTCATAATCCAAATTTTCCAACAAACTAATAATATCCATAAAAGTGATAAAATGTTACCAAGAACATACATTTTATATTTCAAGAGTTAAAAGTTTTAAAATGTTGATAACAAACATTCCTAGGCTACAGCATCTACAGCAATTCGAACTTCACTTAAGGTCTAAATCTTCACTGCCACCGCCTTCCATTTCTTCATCTACTTCACCTACAAAAGAGTATAAATAAAGTCATTATCCTACAAGAGAATCCGGTCTTAAAATTCTCTTAGTCCAGAAAACCAAGGGTAAAAACTGAACATGGGTTTCATCTTTTGTAAAACATAACCATATCCTGGGAAGTTTGAACTTTCAGTAGCCACCCAAGAAGCCACCATAAATTACAGAACAGTTAATAAGAAGACTAGCTTTCCAGGATGTTGTTTATGAATGTACAGATTCAGCTCTCAAGCATATGCTTCACTAAAGAATGAAAAGAAACAGGGAAAAACAAGTAAAGAGGCACTGGTTGAAAAAGTTGTGTTGATCCAAAAATAAAGAGCAGGGCAAGAAAAAAGGGACATAATCATATATAAAGCACAGTCACATTATACTGGAATCTGTATTATGCAATAAATGAATAATTACAAAAGCAACATTGCAAATGGCTCTCACCCAAGGAACTGTATTTCTATGCTCAGGGTAATTTCCAAAAACCATCTTATTTAACAAACAATGAAATGATTGGGTTTCCTCCTTTTTTTTCCTCTTTAAATTACTCATTTAAATTACAATGCTGGCCTATAACAATAGCCAGAATAACATGTTGATACTTCAAAAAAGTTGCATAGACTCATCATGCTCAATAGTAATCTACAACCATGTGGATTTTCCAGCCATCAATATTGTAATGAGTGTGAAGATACCACTTACATCCCATTTCTACCTTCCAATTTTACGATATCGCCGGACGGACGACAAGGCCAAAGGTCCAATGAGGCATCATGCAACATCACAAATAATGGTACAATGGGAGGCAATAGGTCGGAGGTTACTTTTACAGTTGTGTTTCAGATTCTGGTAAGCAGTTTGTCATCGTCAGCCCAAATGAGCCCATAATCAGTAAACACAGTTAATAACATTATAGGAAACACTATCCACCAAATTAAAGCTGCCTTGATTCACCAGAGGTATGAGAGCAAACTTAGAGACCTAAATATGCAGCTTAAATATAAATCTTGGAGATTTCATGATCTTGCTCTCATAAAATATTAGTACCAAACCCCAAATTAATAGTGAAAGAAAATTAGAAGCAAATCATGATCAATTAAAACAAAACGGTATTCAGGAAAAGAGTGAGAAAAAGAAAAAGGCCTTATTCTTTGTTTATTATATTGAGAAATACTGTAAATAAAGAACAAGGTAAAGGGAAAAAGTTTAGAAACTTAACCATCCACAGAAAAGGAAGCAACAAGCAATTAGTGTTGGCTATTGTTTCTAGAACAACTAAAAAGCTACCTAACTACTACTCTATCCCCACATATTATTCTCTTTTTGGCTTGTCTCACTCTCTCATATGTCTCATTCCTCCAACCTTCTTCATTGTGTGTGTGTCTTACTCTCACATCTTCTTCTACATCTTAAATCATTATATCTTCTTCACTAAGCCAATCGTTATCTCCTAATATCTCTCTCTTTATCTCTTCAACTATTCGTAGTATCTTTGATTTGTATTTCGGTTTTTTTTTCATTTTGGTATTACTCTTTTCTAATATAAGTACAAGAAAATATGAAGGGTAGATCAATGGAGAAGGGTGTGGTTGTGAGTCAAGTGTTGCAGTGGCAAAAACTAGCAACAACCAAATTCCAACAAGAATGTTTCTTTTAATTTCTTTGAGTTAATTTGTTCAACTAGGTTTGTATGTTCAATGAATGGATTTTCTTGGTTTTGATTGAAAATTACTTCCATGTTAAACTTACTAAACACACATGTGAATTCAAGATTTAGATCTAGCCAGTGAATACAAAATAACTATGTATAATTTTATAATAGTTATACATTAGCATCATTACTAAAACAGGAATTAGCGACACGTTAATACAGACATCTCGAAATGACACATGGTGTATGTTCCAGTATTTTAATAAAGTGAAAAGATTTCTTCTAGTCTAGATGTCTAAGTGCCAATCTAATTCTTTTACTAGTACGATTTGAACATATCCTACTAGTCAATGTATTTGAACATCTCCCGGAGAGTTTAAAGAACAAACTCATAAAATTGCCTAAGGTTACATGGAAGAATATCATATGTAGCAATGAAGCAAGACCAAAGGCATTGTTTATCACATGGTTGCAATAACAGAATAGGCTGTTAACTACTACAATACTAGAAAGCTGGGAGATTCAACTAGCGAATAGATGTGTAATGTGCAAAGAAGTAGCAGAAACCAGAGATCACCTGTTTGCAGAATGCCTAGTAGGAAGAAAGATCTGGCAGAAGCTCATGCAGTGGATACAACTCTTATCCACTCAACTGGATGAATATGAGTACATGGAACCAAATGCATAATTGGATTGAACAGAACACCAAAGGGAAAACTACCAAAGCCAAGCTAGTAAAGATGATATACACAGAATATGTATATTCACTTTGGATGGAAAGGAACAAAAGGATTTTTGAGCAAAAGGAGACTACATGGGAAACAATGGCCCGAGAAATTGCCTATACTTGCCATGTTCGAGCTAATAGTGCTACTAAGATAATGCTTCAACATTGTAAATTTCCTAGGTAGCAAAAGATGGTAATTGTGTTTGAGTAGAAGTGTACACAGATAGGAAAGTTGAGAGAATAAGACTGTGATATATGCTCTGATCGATTTGTAAATATTACTTTTTGGTTATTAATGAAAGTTATAATTACCAAAAAAAAAATTGCTTCAAGGAAATTTTACTAAGCCTGATCCATATAGAACAAAGACCTA
Source organism: Nicotiana paniculata (assembly GCA_005239505.1). Lineage (NCBI taxonomy): Eukaryota > Viridiplantae > Streptophyta > Magnoliopsida > Solanales > Solanaceae > Nicotiana > Nicotiana paniculata. The sequence continues at coordinate 80,026 of ML308137.1, forward strand.
GCAATTAATAAAATGTGCCGAGGAAATTATTCAAGAAAGTTGGGAAAAAAGTTGGATATAATTACCTTGGCAGGATAGGAGTTCCAATATTCAAGAAGATCCTTAAAGTGAGACTACGAAACTCTATCGATCTATCTCCATTTGAAGCTAGTCATTTTAACGGTTTTTGGGCTGATGCATTAGTCCATACTTCAGTGTCTATTAAATTAAGAATATATACCTGAAATTATTTCAAGAAAGTCTTTTGTAATCAACTAATGCAGTAAATTAAAAATCAGACCAAACACCAAAACAGTTCACAAAGAAAAGGTCCAACATAAGAATATCCAAAAAAAGGGAAAGTATTGAAAAAGACGAAAAGGAGCTCAAGAATCCAAAAAGAGAAAGAAGATATAATTGAAAGCAGATGAATACAACAAAGAATTTGACATAAACTTACTCAAAGACAGAAGATGAAAGCTTATTCCACATATAACCAGAACTCTTTCCAATAATTCAGTCACGAAAGACCAAAGCAATCATATAAATAAATATTTGCAAAACAGAAGAATCACATTGGTATTCAGAAAGCTAACAACAGTAAAAGACAAAATTAAGTCAATAGTGAAGGTGAATTAGCTGCATACCAATCTTGAAACTATATAGTAATCAGTCAAAACATAGCACTACGTACGTGTAACAAAGGCAACAATTTTGATTAACAAAGACATCATTTCTTTTAATTTTTTCTTTTTGTTAAATTATTTATTCTGATATCCCCAATATTTTGATACTCTACATTTAGCTCTTCACACTATTATTGGATCAAAGACTCTATATAGATCCAACAGATTGGAATATCCTCGAGCTAAAACAAGAACTAATAGAAGAGGTACTCACACGAAATGGTCTTATAAATAGAAATAACGGTTAAGCAATTTAACATCAATCATAACAACAATCCCATATTCAAGAAATTACCGCAGATTAAAGGGCACTTCAGAATGAACAAGATAACCATCAATAATGATAGCTTCGCGATCGATACCTCAGTGAGGTACGCCACAATAAGAACTCAATTATTCTTAACACATTCAGCAATAAAAAGAAGATTTTATACTTAGGGGATATTCTACCTTGACAAGAAGACCGCGAAACCTGCTACTATTCTGCTTCAAAGGCAAAAATCGTCCGACCTTTACAGTACAAAATAGGATGAAATTAGGATGCAATTTTATGTTTTCGGCATAAAATCAATTGCAAAAAAAGGGTGAATTATAGTAGAAAAATATCATAACAAATATCTAAGATAGATTCAAAGCTTCGGCAGGAAATACTCACAACTTTAAGGAAGGGAAAAATTAATAAGGTGAACAACAAAGACGAGGGCTCTTCGATTAGTTTTCAACTTATATTTGACCACATGAACATATTTGACTCTCTGCCAATGAACTCGAACACCATTTTGAGAAACCCTATCGGATTATCAAGATTAGTATTAGCCTTAAGGAGATTTTCCAGCGTTGACGCCGTCGGTGCCGCTAATGGTGGTAACGTCTTCTCCTCGTAATCTACAGTAACAAGGAAGGCTTTTTGTGAGAGAGAGTTGTGAGCGGCGTTTTGACTGTAGTATATCGGATGTAGTGTATTATTAGGTTTATCCTCCTATTTTATTTAATATAAAAATAATAGAAAATTAATTAGAGTGGGTCTCTTTTTAGCGGGTGTCGTAAAAAAATTGGGGAAAAAGTAGAGGGAATTCATAACCGTTGCAATAAATCAAAAATTGCTCATAACTGTTACCATAGATAGGCTTATTGTTACGGTCATCTAAAACGTTGCCATAGAAACATCTATTGTAACGGCTTTTTTGACTAATGCAACGGTTCAGGTGTTAACTGTACAACGGTTGGAACCGTTGCAATAGAGCATCTATAGCAACGGTTGCAAATCCGTTGCCATTAAAATCGTTGCCATAGCCCAAATTTCCAGTAGTGCGCTCTGAAAGATTTTTTATTTATTATTTCCTTATAGGTGACTCATAATTAGTAATTCCTCCCCTAATTACGCTGATGGCCTAATCTCTGGGTATTGATTACCTAGACCGACCTATAAAGGGTCTTTATATTTATTGCTTGCCTTATTAAACTTCAATCATGCTTGATAACTGATTTCGTATGAGATTACCCTAATTTAAGTGATATTTCCCCGGATTCTGTATTATTGATTGATTGGTTTTAGCCTTAATTAACTGGTTGATTGATTTGCATACCTTATTTGTGAACACTTGATTTTCCTACCTTATTTGTTTTACTCTACTGAATGTTATATAAACCTTTCACTATTCTGATTTTAGAAACACAAGAAAACTCCTACACATACACATCTATGCTTACAAGCACACACTTTTACTTGCATACTTACACTCACACAACTTAAGTTCTTTGATTCGCTGCACTGGACTCTTGGGATTCCAATTGTCTTCACCTTCCTGTTTGTTGTCTCGTTAACCGGTATGCCTCAATTTATGTTATCATCTTCTACTTTATATGTCATATAGTCAGTTCATTATAGACCTCAACATGCTTCTGTTTTGATATCTGATTCCTAACCATCTCTTTCTCAACTACTATGCCTTAGTTCTTATTATCTTGTGATGTTCCATGTAAGTTATATGAATAGTGTGTTTCAACCCTCGATATGTTTCTCTTTTCCATATAGTTCATGTTTATTTCTCTCTCAACTAGCATGCCTCAATTCCTGTCAACCTACTATGTTCTGTGTGCTTACGTTAGCATGTTTCCATCTGATCTGTGGTTTATATATACCTCTTTCTAGACTAATGTGCTTTGGTTCCTGTTCTATGTGTTTGTTTGCTTAGTTACTTCAAAAATCAGCATGTTTCTATTTAGTACATGCCTATATGGTCTCACCTAGTGGTAATTAATGAACTGAGTCATCTTCAGCAATGTTGTTTGATTCAACTATAAATTTTCCTATTATAAACATGTTTCGATACTATAAATATGGGTAGCCAATCTTGTGGTTAGTTCAAATTCCCTGCTCTTTGCAAATCACTTTAAATACCAGTATGAATGCTTAGTCTGAATGTGGTCTGAACCTATTCATTTCTGAAAATCAAACTGCTTTTCTTAAAACTATCCCCTACCCTTATATATCATTTTTGCAAACTTCTACTCTTATTTATCTAGGGTCCTACCACCCCTAGTGCGAGCACTGCCTAGGGTCCATGATACTCCTCCAAACTCTGACACACTGGGGTTGGTCTTCCAATCTTTTACAACTGTTTCTTTGAGAAAGGTTCTTGTGTGAGCATTGCCCGGGGTCCCTGAGGCCCCTGGGAACTTTGACACACCAGAAGCCCATTTTGTGTATTATGGATGGACTACTTGTGGACATCAGACTTGCTTAATTGAAGGCCTGGCTTCCAGGTTGATGTTGGGTCTGCCAAGGCTCTCTATAGTGTAATGAATAGCTTTGTGTCATTCATATTGGTCTGTAATAATGTAATAATCCTTGTAAAAACAGATACGGGTTTATTAGTAAAATCTGGGGAGGGATTGTTATATATCTTTGTCAGGTTCGGGTAGAAATCATGCCTATAGTTTGTTGCGGTGATTCTCTATGTGCATACCATTAGAAATCATGCCCATAGGATCTTGCCTCACCGTTTGAAATCTGAAGTTTCATACTTCGCACTCTAGAAATCCTGTTTATAGGTCGTTTATCAATTCTGCATCAAGAACCCATGTTTTATGTGTATTTTCAAAGCTCAATGTGCATTAGAGATCATGTATATAGGATCAAATTTGCATAACTGTAACGACCCGGTATGTCGTTACGTAGAACTTGCATTTTTATTGTTGTCATTGACTTTTCATAGATTAGTTATTCTATTATTGATGTGTTAGAGTCGATAGGCTTGAAATCGGAATGGTTAAATGAGAATTCAGTAACTTAGTCTTTAAAAGATAGCCTTATAATGGGAAAAGTCAACTGAGAGTTGACTTATTAGGAAACGACCTCAAAATGCAGATTTTATGGCTCGAATAGCTTCGTTAGGTGATTTGGGACTTAGGAGTATGTTCGGAATATTTTTGTGATGTCCGGTGTAGAATTAGGCTTGAATTGACGAAAGTTAATTTTTGGCGATTTTCGGTCGGCAGTGGAAAATAAGCTATCGGGGTCAGAATGGAATTCCGACAGTTGGAGCATGTTTGCTATGTCATTTTGGATATGTCTGCAAAATTTCATGTCAATCTGGGTTGTTTTAGATAGTTTCGGCATTGTTGGAGGATTTTAGAAATTTCAAAGTTCTTAGGCTTGAATTTGATGTGATTTTAGTGTTTTGATGTTATTTTTAGTGTTTCGGGAGTGCAACTAATTTTGAATGATCATATATGATGTGTTGGTATGTTTGGTTGGGGTCCCGAGGGACTCGGGATGGTTTCGGATGGTTAACGGGGAGTTTGGAATGATTTTTGTCATTGCTGGTTCTGTTACTGGTGTTTTCGCACCTGCGGATGGGAAGCCGCAGGTGCAGTCCCGCAGGAGCGGACGTGGCACCGCAGGTGCGGAAGTTGGTCAAATGAGGGGATTTCCGCAGGTGCGAGGTAATTGTCGCACCTGCAAGGCTGCAGGTGCGGGAGGTCAATCGCAGGTGTGGGATTTGAGGCCTTAGGATTTTTCCGCAGGTGCGTGTAAGTGGTCGTGGGTGCGGACCCACTAGATAGAAGGTATAAAAACGTGCCTTCGCGAATTTTAGCCATTTTCTCAATATTTCATCCAGGTTTGAAGCTTTTGGAAGGGTTTTGAAGAGGGAATTCGATAGTTCTTCACCAAGGTAAGATTTTTGGACTCTAAACTCGTTTATATGTGATTAAAGGTCGGAATTATGGTGGAAATTAGGGGAAAATCAGTGTAAATTGGGTGATTAGGGCTTGGGATTAAGAATATTTAAAATGGTGATTTGACGGGACATTTGGACTCCGAATTTAGTGTTCTTTGTATGTACGGACTCATGAGATGACAAAGAACAGTTTGGTATAAAAATTTCTGAATTTCGGGACGTGGGCCCGGGGATCGGGTTTTAACTTCGGGATTTTTGAGTATTTTTGATACATTTCGATTGGGATTAGTTCCTTATCATATTATAATGATATACATCTGATTGTTGGTAGATTTGGAGCACTCGGAGGCTGAATTTAGAGGCAAGGGCACTGCGGAGTAGTGTGTTAACCGGTTTTGAGGTAAGTAACGCTTCCAAACTTGGAACTAAGGGTTCGAAACCCCAAACTATTTGATATTTGTTGTTAATTAAGGTGACGCACTCGCCAAGTGACGGGCATGCGGGCCTTTACCGAATATCTGTAGCCTGGCTCATCCCATGGCACTGTCTACTGGTTATCTTAGATTGATAAGGTACTGTGAAGGTGGTAATTACCTTGAACGAAATAGAAATCATGCTAAGTGTAAATGTTAAGGCTTCACACCGATGTGTTTAGACCTGAATGGTCGATTATTGTTATCTCTATCTGTGATTATTGCTTTCGTGTACTCAGTCCTGCTATAGTATATGTTTCATGCCTCATTCTCGTAAGTTGCTAGTTTATTCTATATTATCATTGGTTCGAACTGATTTTTTATATGTTAAAGCATCGTGAGTGAGACTGGAAGGTACTGACTGAGTGAGGCTTGGAGCCTGGTTTTGAGACAGTTATGAGGTCGGACTGCATACCGCAGCGATCCTGAAATCATGCCTTCGTTGGCTTGATATAGCGCTTGGGCTGAAAGGAGCCCCTCCGGAGTCTATACACCCCCAGTGAGCGCATAAATATTCCGGAGATGAATTTCTTCATGGTTATTATGTTCCGGAGATGGATCTTCTCCATGGGGACTAGATCGGCCTTTTTCCTCAGTACTTAATGGCTGTGTCACTTGTGTTTATGTAATATCTGGGATGGACTTCCCTGGGCCTGAAGGCCATATTCTAGTACTGAGTGGACCACCTTATGAGAGCTTGATTAATGAGTACACTTCATTCTTGATTCTATATGATTTCATGCTAGTATGCAGAGTTACAGACATATATTGATGCATCGTGTTTATTTCCTGATATATTACCGTCATGTCCAATTTTATGTACTGTTGTTCGAATTATCGGAGGTTTAGTCCATCACTACCTCTCAGCCCGTAGTTTTGTTTCGTTACTACTGAGTTGGTGTACTCACGTTACCCTACACCTTGTGTGCAGATCCAGGTACAACGGAATTTAGCTCGGGTCAGTAAGTAGCAGCAGTTTCATTAGAGTTGACGAGGTAGCAGCTGGCGACCGTGATCTCGTCTTCTCTTTCCTTTTCTACCTGTCGTATTTATTTTCAGACTATTTTAGTCACTTATTTTGGTTGTATTAAGTACTAGAAGCTCATGACTGTGTGACACTGGATCTGGAGTTGGTAGGATTTGGTCTTTTGAATCTCACAAACTAGTTTCCCAAAAATATTGGATTTATTATTAATATTATTGATTTCAGACTTGTTAAAAAGGGCGCTATATTGGAAATTGTATTTAGTTGGATAAAATGGGTGGCTTGCCTGGTTCCACGACAGGCGCCATCACTCCGAAAATGGGTCGTGACAGTAACTTAATACACTTACTTGGCAATTTGCTTGAAGTTCCTGCTCACATAGATGTCATGCCTATAGGAGAAATAAAAGTCAATTTTGATATCATGCCTATAGGGTGAAATCAGTTTCAGCACCTATAAAGCATGTCTATAGGAATTAATTAATTCTGTAAATTAGGAATCATGCATATAGGATTCCGTTCTGGTTATCACTTAGGCAAACTTATAGGAATTCTGGGGCTAAAAAGAACTATGATTTAATACTGCCTGAAAGCTGCCAAGATTCAGAGTTTTTAACAAAATCAGTAGGCAAACTGATATGTACCATTGCTCGCTTTGATAAGTCTGTTATATATTTAATTTATGCTCATCTAGATATCCTGACTATAGGATCTTAAAAAATTGTTTGTTTGAATAGCGTGCACTTGTTTTTTCTTACTTGTGGAGGTTAACATGAGCTCCCTATTTGCTTTTTATGTGACAGTCCTATCTTTTGTTTGTTGCTTATTTTTCTCATTTTAAGCAACATAGATGAGTCTAGAACCACCTTAAATAGAGGTCCTAAACACCTCCGGGACCATAGGTAAGGGACGGGTAGTGCACGCATAAGGCACGAGTTAGAAGCTACTAGAACGTTTTAAGTAACAACTGAAAGGTTGTAATTGGGTAGTAAAGGAAATGATGACCTATGCGCTAATACTATGTGTAGCACCCTAACCTGGGGAAAGTTACCAAGTATTGCATAAAAATAATCCTATAAGCTAAGAAACTTAGGACCCCTTTAATTCCTTTTTTTAAATAACAATTGTCTAATTGTTGTATTTTTCTTTAAAGACTAATTCGCTTAATTAAGTTTGGTCGGGACCCACCATTGTGGACCTCGAGGGGTGCCTAACACCTTCCCCCCAAGGTAATTTCGATCCCTTACCCGATCTATGGTGATGCAAACTAGTTTCATGAGTTAATTTCTCTAGGTGCCCTAACGCACCTTAACCCGTTAGCTGGCGACTCTTCAAATCCCATCCCAAAAGGAAGGGAGTTGTCTCAAAAATGTCGAAACGTCGGACTCCACGAGGAAAAAGGGGGGCGCGACAAGGGGTTGTTTCGAGTGTGGAGATTTTGGTCACATTATGAAAGATTGCCCTAGGCTATTGGGTGGGACTCCACAGCGGTGTACTTGGCCGATGGCGCCAGCACCAGTTTCTCCACCACCTGCCCAGCCAGCTAGGGGTGGACCTCAGCCAGCAATGGGTGAAGCCGAGTCAGCTAGGGTTCTCCCGAGAGGGGGAGGCAGATTAGGGGGTGTCCAGGCCCGTTTCTATGCCCTCCCAGCCAGACCAGATGCTATTGCTTCAGATGTTGTGATCACAGGTATTGTTTCAGTCCGTCACAGAGATGCCTCTGTACTATTTGACCCTAGTTCCACATATTTGTATGTTTCCTCATATTTTGCTCATTTTTTGGATATGCCCTGTGATTCTTTAATTTCATTTGTTCATTTATCTAATCGTGTAGGCGATACTATTGTTGTGGACCGCATATATCGGTTATGTGTGGTGACTATTAGGGGTCTAGAGACCCGAGTGGACCTTTTACTGCTCAATATGGTTGACTTCGATGTTATATTTGGTATGGATTGGTTATCTCCATGTCATGATGTTTTAGATTGTCACGCTAAGACCGTGACATTAGCGATGCAAGGGATTTTCGAGGGTGGAGTGGGGTGGTTCTATAGACTATGTACCTAGTAAGGTGATTTCATACTTGAAGGCTCAGCGTATGGTTGAGAAGGGTTGTCTATCTTATTTTGCTTTCGTGAGGGATGTTAGTGCAGAGACTCCTGCTATTGATTTTGTTCCAGTAGTATGTGATTTTCTGGATGTGTTTCCTACAGACCTGTGGGCCATGCCGCCTGATAATGATATTGACTTTGGTATTGATTTTGTTTCAGTCACTCAGCCCATTTCTATTCCATCGTATTGTATGGCACCAGAGCAGTTGAAGGACTTGAAAGAACAGCTTCAGGAGCTCCTGGATAAGAGATTTATTCGGCCTAGTGTGTCACCTAGGGGTGCACCGATTCTATTTGTGAAGAAGAATGATGGTTCCATGAGGATGTGCATTTATTAAAGGCAGTTGAACAAGGTCACAGTCAAGAACAAGTATCATTTGCCTCATATTGATGATTTATTTAACCATCTTCAGGGAGAGAAGGTGTTCTCCAAGATTTATTTGAAGTCCGGGTATCATCAACTAAAGATTCGGGATCCGGATATTCCTAAGACAACTTTCAGGACTCGTTATGGCCATTATCAGTTCTTGGTGATGTCTTTTGGGATGACCAATGCCCCAACAACATTCATGCATTTGATGAACAATGTATTTAATCCCTATTTGGACTCCTTCATTATTGTATTCATTGATGACATCTTGGTGTACTCTGGTAGCCAGGAGGAGCATGCCCAGCATTTGAAGATTCTACTACAGAGATTGAGGGAGGAGAAGCTTTATGCAAAGTTCTCCAAGTGTGAGTTTTGTCTCAGTTCAGTAGCATTCTTCGGGCACGTGGTGTCCAGTGAGGATATTCAAGTGGATCTGAAGAAGATAGAGACGGTGTAGAGTTGGCCTAGACCATCCTCAGCCACGAAGATTAGGAGCTTTCTTGGTTTGGCGGGTTATTACCATCTCTTTGTGGAGGGATTTTCATTTATTGCTTCTCCTTTGACCAAATTGACCCAAAAGGGTGCTCCATTCGGGTGGTCGGATGAGTGTGAGGAGAGCTTTCAGAAGCTAGAGACTGCTTTGACTACAACTCCAGTGTTATTTCTGCCATCAACTTCAGGTTCTTATACCGTGTATTATGATACCTCGAGGATAGAAACTGGTTGTGTTTTGATGCAGTTGGGTAAGGTTATTGCCTATGCCTTGCGCCAGTTGAAGACCCATGAGAAGAATTATCCTATCCATGATCTTGAGTTAGCAGCCATTGTTCACGCGTTGAAAATTTGGCGTCATTATTTATATGGAGTTCATTGTGAGATCTATAGTTGTTTAAGCATAAGGATCTTAATTTGCGTTAGCAGAGATGGTTGGAGCTTCTTAAAGACTATGATATCACTATTTTGTACCATCCGGGGAAGGCCAATGCGGTGGCCGACGCTTTGAGTCGCCGAGCGGAGAGTTTGGGGAGTTTAGGATATCTTCAGACAGCAGAGAGACCTTTGGCATTTGATGTTCAAGCCTTAGCGGGCCAACTTGTGAGATTGGATATTTTGGAGCCAAGACGGGTATTGGCTTGCATGGTCTCCAGATCTTCTTTTTATGACCGTATTAGGGAGCATAGATATGATGAGCCCCATTTGCTCGTTCTTCAGGACAGGGTCCGACGAGGTAATGCTAGGAATGTGACTATTGGTGATGACGGTGTGTTGAGGATGCAGGGCCGGATATGTATGCCTAATGTAGATGGGCTTCGGGAGTCGATTCTTGAGGAGGCCCACAACTCGCGGTATTCCATCCATCTGGGTGCCATGAAGATGTACCAGGATTTGAGACAACACTATTGGTGGAGGCGGATGAATAAGGACAGAGTTGGGTTTGTAGCTCGGTGTATCAACTGTCAGCAGGTTAAGTATGAGCATCATAGACCGAGTGGTTTTCTTCATAGATTAGATATTACGGAGTGGAAGTGGGAGCGGATCACTATGAACTTTGTAGTTGGGCTCCCACGAGCTTCGAGAAAGTTCGATGCTATCTGGGTTATTGTGGATCGGCTGACCAAGTCCACGCACTTCATTCCTATTGGTACTACTTACACTTCAGAGCGGTTGGCTGATATTTATATACGTGAGGTTGTTCGCCTGCATGGTTTCCCAGTTTCCATCATTTCAGATAGAGGTACTCAGTTTACATCGCAGTTTTGGAGGGTCGTGCAGTGTGGGTTGGGTACTCAGGTTGAGTTGAGCACATCTTTTCATCCTCAGATGGACGGATAGTCCAAGCGCACTATTCATATATTGGAGGACATGTTGCACGCTTGTGTCATTGACTTCGATGGTTCATGGGACCAGTTCTTGCCACTCACGGAGTTTGCATATAACAACAGTTATAAGCCAAGCATTTAGATGGGTCTGTACGAAGCTTTATATGAGAGGAGGTGTATATCTCCGGTTGGATGGTTTGAGCCGGGTGAGGCTATGCTCTTGGGTACAGACTTGGTTCAGGATGCACTAGATAAGGTGAAATTGATTCAGGAGCGGTTTCGCACAGCGCAGTCTAGGAAGAAGAGTTATGCAGTCAGGAAGGTCCATGATATGTCATTTATGGTTGAGGAGAAGGTCTTGCCGAAGGCATCACCCATGAAGGGTGTTATGATGTTTGGGAAGAGGGGCAAGTTGAGCCCCTGGTTCATTGGGCCATTTGAGGTGCTTCAGAGGATAGGGAAGGTGGCTTACAAGCTTGCTTTGTCTCCCATCTTGTCGAGTGTGCACTTGGTATTTCATATTTCCATGCTCCGGAAGTATGTTGGTGATCCGTCCCATGTTTTAGGCTTCAATACGGTTCAATTGGAGGGTTATATGACTTATGATGTGGAGCCAGTGGCTATTTTGGATCGACAAGTTCGAAAGTTGAGGTCAAATGACATAGCTTCAGTGAAGGTGTAGTGGAGGAGTCAGTCTGTGGAGGAGGCCACCTGGGAGACCAAGTGAGAGATGCGGAGCAGATATCCACACCTATTTGAGACTCCAGGTATGTTTCTAGACTCATTTGAGAACGAACATTTGTTTAAAAGGGGGAGGATGTAATGACCCGGCCGGTCGTTCCGAGAGTTTTAGCCTCGTTTCCCCCATTTCTGCTTCTTTATGTGTTATTCAGCTATATTGTGTTGTATTAATCTGGTTGGTTCAGGACTAGAGTGGTTTCAAAGTGGAATGAGACAATTAGTCTCTTATTAGGAATCTTAAGTTGGAAAAGTCAACTGGATGTTGACTTATGAGTAAACGATCTCGGATTTGGATTTTTATGGTTCGGTTAGCTTCGTTAGGTGATTTTGGACTTAACCGAAATATAATTTGGAGGTCCGTGGTAGAATTAGGCTTGAATTGGCGATATTGGAAATTTGGCGATTTTGGTCGGGAGTGGAAAATTTGATATCGATGTCGGAATGGAATTCCAGAAGTTGAAGTAGGTTCGTAGTGTCATTTGTGATGTGTTTGCTAAATTTGAGGTTATTCGGACTTCGATTGGTAAGTTTCAACATCTTTTGCGGAATTTGGAAGTTTAGAAGTTCTTAGGCTTGAATCCAAGGGTATTTGGTGTTTTGGTGTTGTTTTGAGTGTTCCGAAGTTTTGACTAAGTTTGTATATTGATATATGACTTGTTGGTATTATTGGTTGAGGTCCCGAGGGACTCGAGTGTGTTTCGGATTGGTTTTGGTGTTTGAGAGCTGCTGAAAATCTGCTGGTGTGAATTTTGCTGGTGTTTATGCACCTGCGGAAGGGGAGCCGCAGGTGCGGAGTGTGGAGCGCAGATGCAGAAAATGGGAGGCTAAGGCTGGAGCGCAGGTGCGAAGGCTTGGTCGAACCTGCGAGCCCGCAGGTGTGAGACCTCGGGCGTAGGTGCGGAAGCTGAGGAATTAAGTGAATTTCGTAGGTGCGAGGATTTTGGCAGCAGTCGCGGAACAGAGGCCACAGGTGCGAAAAGCCTGGGAAGAAAGTATAAATAGCACACTTCGTGAATTTTTGTCCATTTCTCACTATTTTCAGTCGGTTTTGAAGCTTTTGGGAGTGATTTTGAAGAGATATTCAAGGGGTTATTAGTGAGGTAAGTTGCTTGAGCCCTAATACACGTGTTTGTGTTGATTTCCCGTTGTTTAATCATTTAATTAGTAGAAATTAGGGGTGAAAATGAGGGGTTGGGGCTTGGGATATTGGAGAGTTGATTTGGGAATTTGAGGGACCAAATGAGGTCGGATTTTGATAAATTTAGTATGGTTGGACTCGTGAGTGAATGGCCTTTCCAGTTTTGTATTTTTTGTTGGGTTTCGAGACGTGGGCCCGGGGGCCAGGTTTGAGTCGATTTCAGAATTTCGGTCTAATTTGATGGTTTTTCTTGTGGAATTAATTCCATTAGTGTATATTGATGGTATTGTACTAGTTGTAAATAGATTCGGAGCTTTTGGAGGCCGACTCGAGGGGCAAGAGAATCCCGGAGTAGGGTTTCTATGTTGTTAAGGTAAGTAACAATATTAAATCAGGTTTTGAGGGTATGAAACCCGGAGATTGGGTATCATGTGATTGTTGGAGGTGACACCGATGCTAGGTGACGGGCATGTGTGTGTACGCCATGAGGGATTGAGACTTGATCCGTCCCGTGGGACTGTGAAGTCTAATAGCCTTTATTTGTGTTTATGTACATTCTTGTCTACTAGAACTTTATTACCTTCATGTTAGAGATCATGCTTAGGCTTTATCCCTGCTCATAGTAGTTATGCTCAGTCATAGTGATTCGTGTACATGTTTACCTCAATCTTTGTTATCTTCTTACTGATATACAGTAATACTTTGATTTGGGTTGCTTTCTTTTCTTTATTGAGAGCTGTGAGGCTAGAGAGGTACATGACTAAGTGAGGTCGAGGGCCTGCTTGTGAGGTATTGTACTATAGAACATAAGTTGTCTGTACGGATCCAGATATTGGTACCATAGCACGTGATTTGTCTGTGCAACATGTGAGTTGTCCGTGCAGATCCAGATATGATATTATACCACCTGAGTTATCCGTGCAGATTAGCGATTAGGCTATAGGAGCCCCTCCGGAGACACCCCCAGTGAGCACAGGTACCTATTGAGCGAATGCATTGAGGGCTGAGAAATTGAGTGACAGTGCCTGTGAGATTTCATCTATTTCACGGTTGCTGCATTTAGCTGCTATTTGCCTTGTTGTAGTTGGTAATTTATGAAACCGATCTTTTACTCATGTTTACCCTTAAATGTGAAAATTATCAATTGAATTTTTCTGCATAGCTCGTCACTACTACTTAATTCCTTATTTATTGTTGTTACTTGCTGAGTCGGTTGTACTCATACTACACCCTGCACTACATGTGCAGATCCAGGTGTGTGTGAGCACGACGATTGTTGAGTCCAGGCCAATTGAGTTTTGGAGATTGCAAGGTAGCTGCCAGCGTCCGCAGAACCTTGTTACTCCTTCTACATTTCCTTCCGTTTTGTAATGACATTTAGACGGTTGTTGTAATAGTTTTAAATAACTAGACGCTCATTTCTTGGTGACACCCTGATGTTTGGGGCTCGTTTTTTCGCACTTTATTTCAAATTTGAGTTTAACTTTGATTTTATGGAAATTTTCTAATGTTGAAAAACTTTGCTTAACTCTTATATTTAATTTGATAGTATTATGGGGAAGGTAGGTTTGCCTAGTATCACAATAGGCTCCATCACAACAGAATTTGAATTCGGGTCGTGACACGTGCCCAGCTAAAGTCTCGCATCTACAGAAGTATTTTCACTTCTGCGCAATCGCTTATGCGATGGCCAAATGCGCATTTGCGAGATGATCCGCTTCTGCATTCCAGCAATCGCACCTGCGACCAAAATACAATACAAACTTAGTCAAGGACTCAAACCACATTACACAACGCCAAAACTATGAATCGCTCCTCGAATCGAATTATGAGTTTTTAAATCATCCAACTTATATAATTTACGCCGAAACGTATCAAATCAATCCGGAATGACTTCAAATTTTGCACAAAAGTCATAAATGATGTAATGGAGCTATTCCAATTTTTGGAACCGAAATCAGACCCAATTATCAACAAATCAACCTTCGACCAAACTTATAGATATTTTAACACTTCAACTTTTCCATTTTTTGCCGAAATGCGTCGAATTCTCCTACGGACTTCCAAATCCAATTCCGAGCATACGTCTAAGTCTGATATCACCATACAAAGCTATTGAAATCCTAAAATAATCCATTCTGGAGCCATTTTCTCAAAAGTAAACTCTTCGGTCAACTCTTTTCTTTTAAGCTTCTTAAATAAGAATTGTTCTCCCAATTTGATCCCGAATCATCTAAAAACCAAACTCGACCACACATGCATTTCATAATGCGTATGAAAAAGCTGCTCGAGATCTTAAGCCGTTGAAGGGGATGATAATTCTCAAAAAGACAAGTTGGTTCATTACATTTAGAAACTCCATTAGAGTTATAATCAAAATTTATTGTCTTTGCTTGTATTTAAAATCAAATTATAGAATTTCAAGAATTTAAAAGAGAAAAATAAAGTAAAATACTCACCCTAAACTTAGAATTTATTCATGAAGAAAGTTCATGGTACAATTGACAATAAGCATGCTCAATATTATGTACAAGTTGAGCATCATGCCTGGAGATCAAAACAGATGCCTACTATAGTAATATCAATGCATTCACGCAAATTCCTATATCCTCTCTCCGCGAGTAGTTTAATTTCTCAAATATTAGACAACTAATCAATAGTATATCTACAAATTAAAATAATTGTCTTCTACTTAATTGGTTAGAGTCTCGTGTTGATAACGTGCTATAATACATTAAAAGAAAATGAATAGTACTACCAAAAAAAGTTGAGAGAGAATTCTTATTGATTTAGGATGATTTACAATCAAATAGAACCCCTTTATTTATAAGAAAAAAGTAACTTAACAGCAAACTAACAAATCCTAAAATTTGTTTAAAATATAGATATTTACTTTAAATACAATTCTGTTTATAACACTTAAAGAGTTATTATCATATAGTTGTATGTTATTGTAATCTTGAAAGCGTACAGTAAACGAAAAGGATTTAACAAAATGTGCTTAACTAGAAAAAGGAAATGGGTTTTAAAAATGTGATGATTTAGCTAAAGTCCAACAACGGTTTTATAGAATAACAACCAACATTTTTCTAGGCATATTAGGCCACGTATTTTATTTTTATTTTCAAATTGATAATGAGCTAACCTAGATTCCATTAATAAGGTTCACTTTGACAAAAAGGAAAGATTTAAGCACTCCTTAACCCACATATTAACTACATTACTTTAACTTTTAGTAATTATAATTATTTCTATTTTGGTGTGAAAAGTATTCAAGACACTAAGCACGGGATAATTATTAACATCCACAAGAGGAAAGAGATAACAGAGACTAATCCGATATTTGAAAGAAGGATCTCATAAAGCCCTTACCCAGTGGCGGAGTCAGAATTTTCGTTAAGATGTGTCAAAACATATAAAAGTAAACATGACAGGATATTAAGAAGAGTCAATAAATGGTATATATACATATAATTCATTTTTTTACCTAGCTACACAGTATATTTCTGCCCTAAAAGATAAATACATGTAGGGATGTACATAAATCAGGTTGGTTCGGAATTTTCAATTACCAAACCAAACCAATGATTTCAGGTTTTAAATTTATAAATCAAATCAAACCAACAAAATCGGTTTTTCCAATCTCTGTTTTTCTTAGATTTTTCGCTTTTTTCGTGTTTTCCGGCTTTTTCTCTGTAAAATCTTCATAGTACAAAATATGCAACTTGTACTCCAAATATTTCTTTAGTCCTAGTAAGATACAACTACATAATATTTTTATCAAGAAAATAACACAATAATATGAGATAAGTCATAGCATTATACTAAAATATTCAATAACAAAGATAATAAAATTGCATAAAGCAAATATTGTAATTGATAAGGTATAATGAAAAAAACAATTAGATGACTTAATAAATACTAACTACTATCATCCTTCTTCTCAAAGTTTTCTCTCGGCACATGTTAACGTGGCTTTACTAAGGTACGCAGCTGGAAGCCATGGGAGGAAGAGGACGACCTAAACAGAATTCAGCAAACATTCCGACTACTGATTCGTGATCCACTGATGCGAAGAAAGCAGTAATGAAACTTTTTATCTCACCAAAAGGGGTGAGAATTGAGGAACCAACTGAAAACACCACTCCGCGGAACATGGCGAGTGGACAGAGCAGGTTAGTCTCAGATCCAGCAATCAACAATGGCAAGCTGAAAGCAGCGACAGCTACACCTGAAAGTAGTAGTGGAATAGACCATAGATATAGGAGCGGAATGGCGGACATGAACACAGAAACATCAAATACCAATGCAACGGTGCCATGCAACTCTGACAAGGCTGAAAATCCCAAAAACACTGACCAAGTGGTGAAGGGAAGTGGAATTCAATCATGGACAAATGTTGTAGCGGGGAATAAGCTGACATCGACAGGTATAAATCTTCAATATATTGCACCAATGATACTAGATAGGGAGAAAATTGTGCAATTAGACTTAGAGTATGTTGAGCATGAAAACGAAAAAGGGAGCACAACACTTGTTATGTATGTCATTGAGAATTCACCCTCCATAGGAGAAATGGAACGATTCCTAAATTTAATGGTAAGTACTCCGTGAAACCTCAAATATATTATCATAATGAAGACTACTTTGTAATTCGATTTGCAAATTTGAAGGGAAAAAATTAAGTTTTGTATACAGGGCCTCATACCATTAACAATCGTCCCATTGTAATGAAAAGCATGGACACCAGACTTTAATTTGCATGAAGAAGTGCTTAGAACAATTCTACCGTGGGTAAAGTTTCCAAATCTTCCCCTGAATTACTGGAGTTTGAAGGTGTCACGACCCCAAACCCACTAGTCGTGATGGAACCTAACCCAATCCGCTAGGTAAGCCAACTAGTAATTATCCAATTCCAATGATATTAACAAGACAATAAAGTAAAGAAACTATCTGACTTTTAAATAATTCCCAAGGACTTGTAGTACAAATCATGAGCGTCTAAGAATGAACTGAGGATAACCCTGGAGGCAACGCAAGTCTATAAGCTACCTCCCCTACTCTCTCGAGGATCTCAAATGACCTGATATACCTAGGGCTCAACTTTCCCTTCTTCTCAAATCGCATATCACCCTTCATGGGCGATACCCGAAGTGATACCCTCTCTCCGACCATGAATGCCACATCACAAACTTTACGGTCGGCATAACTCTTTTTCCTGGACTGATCTGTATGAAGTCGATCATGTATAATATTGACCTTGTCGAGGGCTTCCTGAACTAAATCTGTACCCAACAACCAAGCCTCTCCTGGCTCAAACCATCCAACTGGTGACCTGCACCGTCTACTATATAATGCCTCGTAGGGAGCCATCTGGATGCTCGACTGGTAGCTGTTGTTGTAGGCAAACTCCGCTAACGGCAAGAACTGATCCCAAGAATCGGCAAAGTCAATAACATAGGCGCAGAGCATGTTCTCAAAGATCCAAATAGTACGCTCGGATTGTCCGTCCGTCTGAGGATGGAATGTTGTGCTCAATTCAACTCGCATACCCAACTCACACTGAACTGCCCTCCAAAAGTGTGAGGTAAACTGCGTACCTCAATCATAAATGATAGACACGGTCACACTGTGAAGGTGAACGATCTCCCGAATATAAATCTCTGCCAACCGCTCTAAAGAGTAAGTACTTGCCACAGGAATGAAGTGGTTGATTTAGTCAGCCTATCCACAATAACCCAAACGGCGTCAAACTTCCTCTGAGTCCATGGGAGTCCAATAACGAAGTCCATAGTGATACGCTCCCACTTTCACTCAGGAATCTCTATCTGGTGAAGCAAACCACCGTGTCTCTGATGCTCATAATTCACCTGCTGACAATTCAAGCACCAAGCCACGTGAGCAATAATATCATTCTTCATTCTTTTCCACCAATAATGCTGCCGCGGATCCTGGTACATCTTGGCAACACCAGGGTGAATAGAATACTTAGAACTGTGAGCCTCCTCAAGGATCAGCTCACGAAGCCCATCAACATTAGGCACACACACTCGACCCTGCATCCTCAAAACACCGTCATCTCCAACTGTAACCTGCTTGGCACCACCGTGCCAAACTGTGTCCCTAAGGACCATCAAGTGCGGGTCATCATCCTGCCGATCTCTGATACGCTCGAATAAGGAAGACTGAGCAAATGTACAAGCTAGAACACGACTGGGCTTTGAAATATCAAACCTTACAAACTGATTAGCCAAAGTCTGAATATCGAAAGCTAGCGGCCTCTCACCAACTGGGTTGAACGCAAGGTTGCCCATACTCACTGCCTTCCTATTCAATGCATCGGCCACCACACTGGCCTTTCCCGAGTGGTACAATATAGTGACGTCATAGTCTTTCAATAGTTCTAACCATCGCCTCTGCCTCAAATTGAGATCCTTTTGCTTGAACAAATACTGAAGGCTGCGATGATCCTTGAAAACCTCACACGGCATGCCATAAAGATAGTGCCTCCAAATCTTCGACGCGTGAACAATGGCTGCCAACTCTAAGTCGTGGACAGGGTAGTTCTTCTCATGAACCTTCAACTGTCAAGACGCATATGCAATCACCCTGCCCCCTGCATCAATACCGCTCCGAGCCCAACAGGGGAGGCTGTACAATATAGCGTGAAAGATCCTGAACCTGATGGCAATACCAACACTGGTGATGAAGTCAAGGCTGTCTTGAGCTTCTGAAAACTCACCTCACACTCGTCCGACCATTTGAATGGGTCACCCTTAAGTCAACTTAGTAATTGGGGCGGCTATAAATGAAAAGCACCTCCACAAACCGACGGTAGTAACCCGCCAAACCCAAGAAGCTCCTGATCTCTGTGGCTGAAGTGGGTCTAGGGCAGTTCTTGACTACCTCTATCTTCTTAGGATCTACCTGAATACCCTCTGCTGATACGACATGACCCAAGAAGGCTACTGAATCCAACCAAAACTGACACTTTGTAAATTTAGCATATAACTGACTGTCCCTCAAAGTCTGAAGCGCTATTTAGAGGTGCTGCTCATGCTCCTCTAGACTGCGGGAGTATATTAGAATGTCATAAATAAACACAATTACAAAGGAATCCAAATAAGGCTTGAACACCCGGTTCATCAAGTCCATAAATGTTGTTGGAGCATTAGTCAAGCCAAAAGACATCACCAGAAATTCATTGTGCACATACCTCGTCCGAAAGGCTGTCTTAGGGACATCGGTTGCCCTAATCTTCAACTGATGGTAGCCTGATCTCAAATCAATCTTTGAAAACACCTTGGCACACTGAAGCTGATCAAACAAATCATCAATTCTCGCCAACAGATACTTATTCTTGATAGTGACTTTGTTCAACTGCTCAAAGAGTCACGGGACACAACCAAATACGAAGCAAAATAAGATGACACATAATAGTAAGTAGACCCCGTATCAAACAGAATTGAAGCATCTCCATTGCAAACTAAAACCGTACATGTGATAACAGCATTGGAGGACTCCGCCTCAGGTCTTGCTGGGAATGCATAACATCGGGGTTGGGCCCCAACACCCTGAACCATGTCTCTGGGACGACCTCCACCTCTACCGGGCTGACCTCCACCTCTAACAAGTTGGCCCCTACCTTTGGATACCTGACCCCTACCCTTGGCTAGCTGGGCAGGTGGTGCGGCAGCTGGTACTTGAACCATGGCACTAGAACCCTGATACTGAGAACTACTCGATGCGCAAGGGCAATATCTAGAAATGTGCCTCGGGTCACCACAAGTATAACATGACTTCGGCTGCTGATACTACTGGCCGGCAAACTTACCCTGTCGACCTGAATAAACACCCTGAAAAGTATGAAGATGAGGTGCACTGATAGGAGCTGGTTGATAAGAATAAGGCATGTAACAGCCACGACCACCTGGGGCACCATGGGATGCCTGAAGTGCTGAATGGAATGGCCTGAAAGAATGGCCTCTACCAAAAGTACCCCCGCCTCCAGATCAGGCACCTTTGAATCCACCGGAATGGCGAGGTCTCTTGTCTGACCCCTGACCTCCCTATCCAAGAATCATATCAACTCGCCGGGCCACATTGACCGCATCTTGGAAAGAGATCCCCATATCTTTAGCCATCTGCAATCTGATAGGCTGAGCAAAACCCTCAATGAATATCCTAACCCTCTCTCTCTCTCTGTGGGTAACAAAAGAGTAGCATGACGGGCCAAATCCACAAAGCGAGTCTCATACTGGGTAAGGGTCATACTGCCCTGCTGAAGACGCTCGAACAGATGGAGGTGCTCCTCTCTAGTAGTGATAGGCAGAAACTTCTCCAAGAAGAGGTGTGAAAACTAATCCCAAGTAAGAGCAGGCGACCCAGCTAGTCTAGTCAATAGATAATCCCTCCACCATTTCTTGGCGAAATCAGTCATTTGGAAAGCAGCAAAGTTGATCCCATTGGTCTCCAAAATACCCATGTTTCGAAGAACCTCATGACAGCTATCAAGGTACTCCTGGGGTCCTCTGAAGTGGCACCACTTAAATGAACATGGAAACGCTTGATAAACCTGTCAATCTCCACAAAGCATCGGAGGACATAACTGCCCTATCAACGAGCGGTGCTGCAACAATTGGTTGAACTACCCCAACTGGATGGGCTGCTGGGGTCTGAAGCTGAGGAGTAATCTGCTCCGAAGTGTGGGTAGCAGGAGTCTGGACTCCACCTCCAGCCTGAGATACGGCTGCTCCCACGGGGAATGAACCAGTCTGGGCTACACTCTCCATAAGGCCCACTAGTCGGACCAAGGCGTCCTGAAGCACTGGGGTAGCAATAAACCCCTCTGGGACCTGAGCTAGTCCCGCCAGAACGGTCTGAGCTAGAGCCTCTCCACCGAGCTCTGTCTGAGGCCCCCCAGCTGGAGCTGCTGCCTGAGTAATGGGTTGAGCCTTGCCCCTGCCTCGGCCTCTACCCCTTGTGGGAGCTGCTACTAGAGGATCCGGCTGCTGGTCAACAGAAGAAGTGGTACGTGTTCTCGCCATCTACGAGAAAATAAGAATAGAAGAGTTCAATTAGTATTGGGATGACAAGAATCGCACGGTAGAACTGAAATAAAGTGAACTTGTTCCTAACTTTATAACCTCTAAGAGATAAGTACAGACATCTCCGTACCGATCCCTCAGACTCTATCAAGCTTGTCCGTGAATCATGAGACCTAGGCAACCTAGTGCTCTGATACCAACTTGTCACGACCTGAATTCCCACCGTCAGGACCGTGATGGCGCTTAACATTTTACTTGCTAGTCAAGCCAATATTAGAGGGTTACGACCTTAAAATAATTGAAAACATTTACGAAGTTATACTGCCATTCAACATATGATGCCAAAATAACAAGTAATATGGTATAACGATACTGCTAAAATAATACTAATGTCTAACTACCCAAGGTCTGGAGTCACAATTCACGAACTACTAAGGGTTTACTACAAGTATTTGGCTGAAAGAAAATGTATAACTGTTTCTGAACTAAATAAAACAACAAATGAATAATAAGGATGAGACTCCAGGAATCTGCGAACGTTGGCAGATCTACCTCGTGTTTCCTGCGCAGGTGTCAGCTACTAATCAAAATCAACTCGGACCTAAACTTGGATCTACACAAAAAGTGCAAAGTGCAGTATCAGTACAACCGACTCCATGTACTGATAAGTGTCGAGCCTAACCTCGGCGAAGTAGTGACAAAGCTAGGACAGGACACCACATAAAACCTAGACAGTATAATCATGCCATTTGATATAAAAGAAACTAAAGAAATAAAACAACAAATAATGGGGAGGGGACATGCAGTGGGGGACTTCAACACAAGGAATGAGAAAAACGAGAAGACAGAAGTAGAAAGTGATCAACAAACAAATTAAGCAACTAAAATAGAAAGGAAACTTGCACGGCATCACCCTTCGTGCTTTTACTCTCAACCTCACCAAATAATAAATAGGAATACACGGCATCACCCTTCGTGCTTTTACTCTCATCCTCACAAGATAATAATTAAGAATGCACGGCATCACCCTTCGTGTTTTTACTCTCATCCTCACAATATAAATAATTTATGCACGACATCATCCTTCGTGCATTAAGCTCTTCCTTACAATATGAATAAATCGTGCACGGCATCACCCTTCGTGGTTTACACTCTTCCACACATTTCACACAAAAAAAATCAATAACATCGGATAAAGAGAAGTCTCACAAGGAAATCAATAATTCATCAATAGTTACTTTCATAATTTAACATCTCAACCTCGAATCAATATTCTCAATTATCTCAGTGGAACCGGATACAATTCTCTCAACATTTCAATAGCAACAATAAGCATAATTAATAGGCTTTAAACAACAAGAAATGCAAGAATGGGCTTTCACTCGCATGTTATGACTCGACCACAACGTATAGGTACTCGTCATCTCACCTATACATCATATTCCACGACAGTACACTTAGAAAATAATCACACAACACCTATTCCTTCAAGTTAAAGTTAGACACAACACTTACCTCGATTTCGCAGGTCACTCACTCCTCAAGTACACCTTTCCCCTTAGAATTCACCAACCCACTCGTATCTAATCATAATTAGTTTAATATCATCATTATCGCTAAAGGAATCACCTTTAATGCATAATTATAGTTTTCCTAGGTTTTCCCAACAAAAGTCAAAATTTGACCCGGGTCCCGCTTGGTCCAAACTCGAGGTTCGGACCAAAATCCGTTTACCCATTCTCCCCCGAACCTGGATATACAATTGCTTTTGGAGTCCGACCTCAATACGAGGTCTAAATTCCCAAATTTTGAAACTCATAAGTTCTACCAAAAAATCCCTAATTCTACCATGAAAATCCTAGATTCTAAGTTGAAATCTTGTTAAAAGATGCAAAAGATTGAAAGAAATTGGTTAGGAATCACTTATGAATGATTTGGGGAAGATTTGGTCTTTGGAAAATTGGCTCTTGAGGTTTAGGGTTCGAAAAAGTAAAGAATGAATGAAGAATCCCGTCTAAGTCCAAAGTTATCAGCTGCAGATGTCGCATTTGCGACCTGAGCTTCGCAAATGTGAAGCCCTTCACAATCCTGCTGCCATCGCGAATGCGAGGAAAGTGTCGCAATTGTGATCACTGACCCCTTGGAATTGCGAGTAATTGTTCGCATTTGTGAACCTACCCTTTCCCAGACTCCCTTCACAATTGCGAAGATACACTCGCAATTGCGAGAAGCTACTGGACCTGGCTTTATTCGCAATTGCGATAAAAATCTCACAATTTTCACACCTGCCACATTCGCATTTGCGAAGCCTACAGACACCAGATACACCAGCAGTTCTCTAAGCCCCAAAATCACTCCATAGCCTATCTAAAACTCACCCGAGCCCTGGGGGCTCCAAACCAAACATGCACACAAGTGTAAAAACATCATACAGACTTGCTCGTGCGATAAAATCACCAAAATAACACCTAAAACTATGGATTTAGCATCAAAACTCATGAATTCCTCAAGAACATTTCAAAATTACTATCTTCTCAACCGGACGTCTGAATCACATCAAATCAACTCTGATTTCTACCAAATTTCACAGACAAGACTTATATATTATATCAAACCTGCACCGGGCTCCAGAACCAAAATACGGGCCCGATACCAATGAGGTTCACATATTAATCAATTTCTTTTAAATTCTTTAAATTTCAGTATTACAATTTTCATCAAAAATTCATTTCTAGAGCTAGGGACCTCGGAATTCGATTCCGGGCATATGCCCAAGTCCCATATTTTACTATGGATCCTCGTGGCCCGTTGGAAGGTGGGTACGGTTCTGTTTCCTCAAAACATTGACCAAAGTCAACTAAAAATTATTTTTTATCTCACAAATTTTATTTTACAATTTTGCACATAAATGCTCTTTGGATTTTTCCCGGACTGTGCATGCAAATCGAGGTGAGTAAAAATAAGGTTTTCAAGGCTAACGAGCCTGGAATAGAGTCTTAAATCACAATATGACCCTTAGGGTCATCACATTCCTTAAAAACTGTAATTTTTTTCCAAAAAACTTTTCATCAGGTAAATGTTTCATTTTCAGATAGCACGAGGAAAGTACATATCCATGCCTATATTCAATATGTATGAGAGGTCATGAATGACGTGATACCGTACAACATGAGGAAAAATGCATCTCTATGCCTATATGTCAAGTGTAAATATCAAATGCGATGCAACTCAGTGATAAAACCATATGCATGCCCTCAGAGTATCAATTCACTTAGTCCTCCCAGTCACTCAGTTATACAGTCACTCAGTCCTCCCAATCACTCGTCATTCGGCTCTCGTACTCAATAGGTACCTACGCTCACTAGGGGTGTGTACAGATTCCAGAGGGGCTCCTCCATCCCAAGTGCTATAACAAGCCAATGGTGGCATAAATTAGTAAAATATGTTGTGGCGTGAAACCCGATCCCATAAACATCCTCACCATCAGGCCCTCGGTCTCACTCAGTCATCAATCTCTCCAGTCTCTCGGGCTCTCAATGTCATGAAACTAGCCGGACACCAATGATATGATGTATCAATAAATAACAACTGAGACTGAGATATGGTATGAATGCATGGATATGACTGAGTATGAACATATCAATAAAATCAGTGAGATAACAGTAAGAAATGACCACTATGGGTCCAAACAGCATCGGCATAAAGCCTAACATGATATCTAGCATGGTTGAAAACTCAAATACTTTATCACATGGTGACAACACAAATAACAACAAGATAGTGCCACTATATAGTGCCATGGAAACAACATAGTCACAATTCACAGGGTATACGCCCACACGCTTGTCATCTAGCATGTGCGTCACCTTAATACCAATCACATAGCATGTAATTCGGGGTTTCATACCCTCAACACTAAGTTTAGAAGAGTTACTTACTTTGAACAAGCCAATTCCAATACCGAGCAAGACGAGCGATTCTCCAAGAAAGGAAATCCCCCGTGTAACGACCACCCCAATGGCTCGAAATTAGCAAAAGTAACTCAAATACATCAAATAATGCCAAATGAAACAAACCCAATCGATAAAGGTTGAATCTTTAATCAAAATCCCAAAATCAACCAAAAAATCAAACTCGGGCTCGCGCCTCGGAACCCGACAAAACTCATAAAATCTGACAACCCATTCAATTATGAGTCCAATTATACTATTTTCACTCAAATACGACTCTGAATCGATGTTCAAAACTCAAAATTTTACTTTATGAAATTTTAGACAAAAACCCCAAATTTCATATTGAAATCATCAATCAAATGCCAAAAACGAAGATAGATTCATGATATATAACCAAAATCGAGTATAGAACACTTACCCCAATCCATATGCTGAAAAACTCCTCCAAAAATTATCCAAACCCGAGCTCCCCAACACAAAATATGAACAATACTTCAATATTAAGTATTTTTGTCCAGTTGTTCTGCCTCATTTTGCATGCCAAATGATCCCAAAACTTGCTTTTGATACCTCCAATGGATTCCTTGTGAAACTTCAGCCAAGATAGGCTTTTGAATCACTCAATTTGACCTTATAATGAAGGAGATATGTTGGTTTCAATATTTGAAAATGTGCAAGTTTTTAAATATGAAGTCATTGGCAATTTCGTAATTAATCTGAAAAATTTGGCAGTAAAATTCTTAACAAAATGACCATAAAATTCACAAACGATGTCCAAATTCGACGATTCATTTTGCTACGGATCCGTAATTACGATATGGATATAATGATTCAATCAAAAGAAAAACCGGAGCTCATTTGTTCAATATGATATCATTTATGCTTGAAAAAACAATGTCGAAACATAAGAAAAACGAACGCAACACAACCCAAACCTATCCGAAACTCACCCGAGCTCCTCGGGACCTCATACGAACATACCAAAAATTCTCATAACATAATACAGACTTACTCGAGGCCTCAAATCATGCATAACAACATCAAAACGATGAAACGCACCTCAAATCAAACTTAATGAACTTTCTACTTCTAAAAAATCGCGTCGAAACATATCAAATCAACTCGGAGTGAACTCATATTTTTCACACAAGTCCTAATACATTGTACAAAGCTACTCGTGCCCCCAAATTACCGAGCAAAGTGCAAATGCTTAAAATGACATGTCGGATCGTTACGGAATGCATTAAGCAAAACAGGAAGTGCCATGGGTAATCCAATATATGTTGTTGAGTGTACAACTGGTATAGTTAGAATATCTTATGCTAGAATGCTGATTAAGATGGAAATTACTAAACCCCTTCCTAGAAGGGTGAAGTTGGAGGATCCAATGGGAAAAACAATTGAGCAAGAGATAACCTATGACTGGGAACCTACATACTGCACCAAATGTCTACAGATAGGGCACAATCGCAATTACAACATAATGCAGCAGCCACAAAGGTACGCATACAGAGGGAGAGGGAATAAAGTCAAGCAAATCTGGCAAAAGACTGAGAGGGCTTGACCTAAGGAGAATGATCAAGAGAAGGAGCAAATAAAGAGGATGGAAACAACAAAACCCTTAGAGAATAGTACAATGCAGATTAGATTAGTGCATCTACTGAACAATCTGAAGAAGGGTGGACAACAATTAGTGAGAAGTCAACAGCAAGGATGGAAAAAACAAAGCTAGCTGAAGGCAAGGTTCTTGGTGGCAGTAATGGGTTCCAATCCTTAGAAAGGAGACAAGAGCACAAAACCAATAATCCAGGACCAAGCAATGTGTAGATGTGGCCTTATGGGGGACATGGGCTATATCATGATACACAATTTATACCAGTATGAATGTAATTACATGGAATGCTAGAGGGTTAAATAAAGCATACAAGCAAAAGTAGACAAAGGAGTTCACAAAACAGAATAAAAAGGTAATGATTGCACTAGTAGAATACAGAATAAAGGAGCAAAAATCTAGTATTATTATCAACAAAATTGCACCAGGATAGTAGTGGATATCAAACTTCAGCAACAATAATAGAGCATAATATGGAGTCTATGGGATCCGAAGAATTTTTTATTTTGAACCAATTGACATGGATTACCATCACATATATGGACAAGTCAGAACTCACTCAAGATTGTTAGCATTTGGTTTTACAGCAGTATATAGCTTGCATACGACTAAAGATAGGTTGAGTATGTGGCAAAAACTGAGGCAAGTAAACAGTATACAACAGGGAACACGGATAGAAATGGGAGATTTTAATTTAGTACTTAATAGTCAGGATAGACAATATGGTACGATAATACAAGGAAACAAAGGATTCAGAGAATTCATGAATGACACTAGCATGAATGAATTATCTATTGTGGGAAGGGATTATACATGCACAAATAATCATACCTATAGCAGGATAGAAACGGTAATAGTTAACACAAACTGGATGATGAAAATGCCCAATCTGTATATACAAATCCTAGAACCATCTTTCTCTAATGATTCACCCCTTAAGTTGATGATCTCATAAATGCAGAGGAAGAAAGCTAGTTTGTTTATGTTCTTTAACTGCCTAGATGATCACCCCCAATTCATACCAGAAGTAGAACAAGCATGGAGTACAACTGGAGATACTCAAAAATTACAAGGAGTGTGGAACAAACTCAAGGGAGTCAAGCAAGTTATTAAGGTCCTCAACACACAACAATACAAAGGTGTTGATGGCTGAATCAAAGAAATTATAAGGGAACTACAGGAAGTGCAAGAGAAAATGGGTTGTAGAAAGATGAATACAGAATTAGCTGAGAAAGAAAAGGAACTGAAAAGTAATCTAGAGAAGTGGATACTGATTGAAGAAAGCATTATAGGCAAAGATCAAGGGTGCAATGGCTGAAGTTGGGAGATTCTAATTTTTCATATTTATTTGCACATATGAAGAACAGAAACACTTTAAATGGAATACATTCTCTCACTACTGATCTAGGGGTTCATGTACATATGGAGGAGGAAATAGAGGCTGAAATACTTGGTTATTATAAACAGTTGCTAGGGTAAAATGCTCACGCAATCCCAGCAATAGATCCAAATGTAATGCAAAGAGGGAGAATTCTAAAAAGAGAACAGAAAATTCAACTGATAGATCCTGTCACAAGGAAAGAGGTATGGAAAGCTCTACAAGATATAGATGACTTGAAAGCCCCAGGATATGATGGACTCAATGCAATATTTTTCAAGAAGTCATGGAATATCACGAGGAGGTAACACAAGTTGTACTGGATTTCTTTCAATCATCACAGATGTTCAAACCAGTTAACTGCACATCACTAACTCTTATACCCAAAGTCAGAAACCCTGCTACAATAAAGGAGTATAGAACTATTTCGTGTTGCACTACGATCAACAAAATAATTTCAAAGGTCCTGACTAGTCGACTACAAGGACTCATGGATGATTTAATAGATAAGACTCAATTTGCTTTTGTTCCTTGAAGAGTTAATATTGATAATATCATACTGAGGCACGAGTTAGTAAAAATGTATGGAAGGAAAGTGGTGTCACCTCGATGCATGATGAAACTGGACATGCATAAGGCATATGATTCACTTGAATGGTATTTTCTTGAACAGGTATTGTGTGCATTAGCTTTTCCAGAGAAATTTGTGAAATGGATAATGACTAGTGTACAAAGTGTTACTTACACCATTTTATTGAATGGTTCACCAACTCAACCATTTGAGGCTAGGAAAGGACTTAGACATGGGGATCCTCTATCCCCCTTTCTATTTGTACTGGCAATGGAATACCTCACTAGAAGATTGAAGGCATTGCATTGTATCCCGGATATCAACTTTCATCCCAAATGTGCCAAGATGCAGATCATGCACCTTGTATTTACATATGACCTTTTATTGTTTTGCAGAGGAGACACAATTTCAGTTCAGCTGTTATACAAGTGCTTTTTGGACTTCTCAAGAGCGTCAGGAGTGGAAATTAATAAGCAAAAAAGTTCCATCTTCTTTAGTGGAGTTTCACAAGATGTTCAAATAGAAATATTGGAGTTTCTTGGAATCCAAAGAGGGTAGTTTCCAGTACGATATTTTGGAGTAACCTTAAGCTCTAAAAGAATGTCAATAATTAAGTGTCAACCTCAAATTGACAAACTAGTGGAAAGAATCACATTCTGGACAGCCAAGTTATTGTCATATGCAGGGAGGATACAACTCATAAAAAGTGTCTTATTCTCCATTCAAACTTACGGGGCTCAAATATTCATGTTACTAAAGAAGATTACCAAACTGGTTGAGGCAATTTGTAGAAGTTTCTTATTGATAGGGGATAGCAATATTTCAAAGAAAGCTCTCATTTCTTGGGAGAAAGTCTGTTATCAGCGGGTGGTTTTAATGTAATGGACATAGGCCTATGGAACAAAGCAGTCATCAGCAAGAAGCTATGGAACCTATGTAGGGAGAAGCTAAAGCTATGGGTACAATAGGTGCACTGTTACTATATAAAAAGCAAACATGTATGGGAGGTGCAACCTAGACAAGCATCATGGATTATGAGGAAGATTCTGAAAGCCAAAGAGAACTTTGAGAAAGTAGGTTAAACCTATGAAGGTCTAATGCAGATGCAAACTTGCTCTATAAAACACATGTACCATAAACTACAAGGAGAATTCAAAAAAGTGATTTGGAGGAAATTGGTATGCGACAATGCAGGATGTCCTAGGTGGGTATTCACGCTAACATTGGTGACAAATGGCAGTCTATACACAAAGGATAAATTGCTAAGATGGGACATTCATAATGATCAAATATGTCCTGTATGTTCACATGCAAATGAAACCATTCAACATTTGTTCTTTGAATGTCAACATTCTGCTGAACTATGGAAAAGGCTGCTCAACTGGCAAGGTATCTACAGAAACATCTATGGCTGGTCTGAGGAACTACTTTGGGCAGAGAATTGGGCGAGAAATAGAAGTACGAAAGCAAAACTGTTCAAGGTTGTGCTAGCAGGTTGCGTATATTTTGTGTGGCATGAGAGGAATGTAAGACTCTTCAAGCCAACTCGAGGAACTGTGATATACTTAGCAAACTAATTGTACAAGAAGTGCATTGTCGAAGCAACAAGAAAATAGAGAAAATAATGAATAGATTGAACTACTATCTGAAGTAATAGTTAGCAAATAGTAGAAGGATAGTAGAAAGAATGTATAGGGGAGGGAAGGGAAGTACAGTAAAACTTTGTAAAGATTTTGTCTTGAATGTTAATATCTTTCCGTGGTATATATAAAAATTTAATTACCAAAAAAAATGTATAATGAAAATTAACATAATCTAAAAGTACTATATATAGGTCATGCTAAAATAAGTATGGATAATAAGTACTATTAATTAAATAACTAAGCATTATAGAAAAAGATAAATTAAGTTATACATTTTCATTGGTACGAATGTAAAACTACAATCGGATATTTTTTTTTTCGATTTAACTCGGATTATTGATTTGGTGTGATTTATCCTTTTTGTTTGTACACCTATAAATGCAAGTACTAAAATGTTTTAAAAATAAATGTTGTTCGTGTAGTTAATTAAAAACCATAAGACTACATTCTATTATTACAAAGACAGGAAACTGTTACTCCATTCTTCTCATACTTCAGTTAACCACTGCAATAATAAATAAACGGATAAGATTTTAATGGTGAGCTATAATTTTCATGTTAACTGATCAATCGTGACACCTCAAGGAAATTTCCCTATTCTTGTTAAACATATTACACTTCAATTTTCCAGCTAGCGATTAGCCATCCAAAGTGGGGGTGCCTACTACCAACTCGCCATAAAATTGTTGAAAATATATATAAATGCTTCATTTTGAAAATTCTTTACCGGGGGAAAAAGCTACTCTTTTACTCCGTTCATAACTTGTTTGACATAGTTTTTTTTTTTTTTAGAGATAATACATAATTACCACATTAGGGTTGTCTCAATTTATCAATTGCACCCTCAAACATTGCGGGAGCCCTATGCTCCCCTTGCATTAGTTTAAAGTGTAATAAATACCACATAATTTAGCCAATTCCAGTTTTTTTAATATAGTGCACATCACGCACCAATATTTACTTTTCATGTGGCAAAATTCATTTAATTACTTTTTATCTATTATCTTATTTTTTTATTTTTTTATTTTTTTATTTCTCCTTCTATTTCTCTTTCCTCTAACCTCCACCTTCTAGTCCCTGTCGACGAACATTATCGAAAAGCTCTTTTCCGTCGGAAATGGAGACCAGCAAACATGGAGATGGAAAATACTTCTTTCGCTCAACTAAAACTCTCCCGTAAGGGAAGAATCCACCAAAATCCAGCACCAAAATCGTCAAACTCTCTCAAATTTCTCTAACCAGATTAAAGCCGACAAAAAATGGTGTTTATGGCAAGTTGAAATTAGAACTTAGTTTTTATTTTTCGGCAAAAAATATCTCTTTTTTTCTTTGTTTTCTTTCCTTTCCTGGTCTTCTGATTATTATACGCAGCGGAAGCAATTCCAGTATCAAAATCACATGTAATCTAGACAACTAACATAAATGGGGTTTCACGGGTTACCTCTAGAAGCGTGAACATATCTGTTTTTCGCGTGAGTCTTCAATTCCATAACTTCTCAATGGAATCTCCATCACCCGCACAATCGTGATCCTCGAACGTTCTACGGTCTTCTACTGTGTTACCCAAATAATACTCGAAAATAGTAATTTCGCGTGGGCAAAATTCTAGGAAAAATAGCTGAAAAATTTCGGCCACCATGGCTGAATTTTCGGGCTCCTTTTTCTCTCTCCTTCTTCTAGGTGGAAAACCTTATGTATAGCACAAGTTTTAAGGGTTAAAACCCTTTTCCAAAACCTGTTGGGTTTTCTTTTCCATCAGAAAAAGGATTCCTTTATTTCCTATTATTTAGGCACAGTAGGGACCACAAAATTTAATTAACAAGGCTCCAATTATGGAATTAATTTCTAATTTTCGAAATTAATATCTACCATAATTAATTACGAATTATTCCACTAAAAATTCGTAATTGCACTCCTTATTCAATTTCGAAATTCATCCATTAAATCTTATTTAACTCCTCATGTTAAGATTCAGATACTAATCGATTAAATTAAATTACTGACAATTTAATTTATTGATTATTTCCTTTAGACTTTCGCTTAACTTATTTCATGTGTCGGATACAAAATCCATCGGTCGGGTTTACACATGAAAACTTATAAGCTTTCATAAAGGTGTATTATCAATCTCTAAACCGAGACATGGATTTCATCAACTAACTTTACTTTGCCAATGTACATTATTATTATCCAATTTACCAGGCATATTGACCCGCGAAAGAATCTCGCCTTTTAATAAATCAAAACAATAATAATATACACAACTAATAATAATTATATCAAGATTAAGAGTATAAGTACATTTAATGGCTAGAGAGTTTATTTTATTAAGTCAGTATAAAATACTTATCTCTACTTGGTCTGTTCAATACATACAAAATGTACTAGCACAAGAAGTTGGAATTAAACCATTCCCATAATCAAGATAACTTATATTTAATCTTGTGCTAATCATCCATGATGGTTTGTCCAATTCCATCATTAGATTGTGAACTTAAACTTTATACTTATAAGAACCGATGATTTAATGTTTTGTGTATAAGCTAAACTATATACACTAAATCATCTACTATACAAGTAAAGGACACAGACGAATATATGATCTATTTAAAACTTTATTAAAATCGAATAAATAATTGTTCCATAATAAATACTATATCGAAACCAAAATCGAGGTTAATAGTATATATCCCAACAATCTCCCACTTAGACTTTTAACCATGACAATTATTGAATATACTATATCTAAACGCATGGTTAATAGTATATGCCCCAATAATCTCCCACTTAGACTTGTAACCATTCATCTACAACTTTCTCAGGCGTTCTTTTTACATGACTATTAAAAGTCTCCACAAAATAAGATTTTGTTAAAGAATCTTGCCAAGTTATTTCTGATGCAATCTTTGTCCAATAGTGCTTTGTCGTAACTATCTAGTTTTGTATTAAACTCTTCAGGGGTCCTGTTACTGAAACTATCCCAAGAGTGTATACCAAACTATAATTTTCCTTAGTATTCTCCCACTACGATGAAGTACTACTAATATTACCTTCAATACCTTACGACTTTGAAATATTAGCGACTTCTTACTATAGTGTTCACTGTTCAAACATCACTCCCACTTGATAAAGGCATGTCTTTAACGTTCTCCCACTACTTAAATGCAATGGAACGTCAATCCTGACATGTGGTTTCGATGTTCTTGAACATATAGCTATTTTTTTGTCCAGTTCCTGTAAAATTGATTTACTTCTGGGAACAATGTGTATTAAACAGTCTTTATCTAGAAAAATGCAATTGTTTTAACAATTACCTTATTTTCTTTAGGACAATAAAATAAAACTCCATTCATTTCCTTGGATATTCAATAAACATGCACCTATCTATTCTTAGTTCCAACTTACATATCCGCTTTCCCTTTCAACACATATGTGGGACAATCATATATCTGAACATTACATAGACTGAGCTTATATTCAGTCCACAGTTCTATAGATGTCCTAGGTACTAACTTTGAAGGAACTAATTCAGAATATAATTTGCAGTTTCCAGGAAATATTCCAAAAACGAATAAGGCAAATCTTAATAACACATCATTAATATATCCATGTTCAAAAAAGATTATTTCTTATTTCTACTACACCACTATATTATGGAGTTTACTGTGTAGTCAATTGAGATGTAATCCCTTATTCTGATAAGTAACAAAAGAACTCTTTGGAGAGGTGCTCTCCACTACAATCAAATTGCAGTAACTTCATATATTTCCTTGGTGCTTCTCCGTTCCAAGTCTTAAAACCCTTGAATTACTCAAATTATTAAGACTTACGGTGCATCAAATAAATATTTTAATATCTCTTACGAGTATGTTCATTTAACCATACAAATCAGAAGGGATTCATTCCAGCTTATCACTAGCTTTATTTCCTTTTGAAAGGAAATATCCTTTAGCCAAATTTCCTTCCACACAGGATCCACAAGTTGGTAGTGCCTCTACTTTCAATGAACTTTTAAGGTCCATCCTTGACCAACTTGATATCCTATCCAGGTTAATATGACTTAGACAAAGGTGCGCAGATGAGTTTTGCTCAATTATGAAGAACATATTCTCTTATGAGATAGACTAATATTGTTCTGTTCAAGAGAGACATTAATATGTAATAATAAGGCTATGCATTCATGTACCACAAGATATAAAATATTTATCAAGCTCAATAACTCAAGAGTTATTCGAAACTTAAAACAAATATCCATCTCTTATTTTACCCAGAAATCGGAATTAAATTCCTTCTAACAAAAGGTACAAATATTGCATCCTTTAAATTAATGTCTTTCCACTTCTAAAAGAAAATTTTAACAATTAATTCGATAAATTGCATAAAGTCATAGTGGAGTTGAGATAAAACATTAAATAGATCATAATAAGTCAAAACATTGAATGATAAAATTCAGACTGCATTCAATATTTATATCCATACATGCATCTCGAATAATAAATTTCGATGGGAAAAGAATCCTTCATGCAAACCATATTATATAACGCAAGAATTATACAATCCAGAAAGAAACAGAACTAGCTCAGATGGAGAACTTACTATTATTTTCAAATAATTGTATATAACCATTTAATACTAAAATCTTAAACACACTACACATATATGTATTCATGCATCTTTAATAGAAAATTTCGATGGGAAAAGAACTACTCATGCACCATACATATGTAATGCGAGATTGTTCACTCAAATAAATTAAAACAGACCCAACTTAGATGGAGAGTATACTGTTAATTTAAGTCAAGTGAACATCATTTTTAATAGCTCTAGTTCCATTGATCCAACATGTATACTCAGATGGAGAGTAAGTACATGATATCAATTACTAGTATTTCACCTAGTGAGTTTACAATAAATTTATCCGATATGGAGGAAGACCTAAAGTCAACGCATACATTTATTACTCACTTGAAATTAATTGTAGAAGACCATAGAAATATATTTCTACCACCACATAATCATGATTGTATTTTAGTTTCAAAATTGATTCAACCATTTAACTCAGATAGAGAGTTAATTCAAGTTATCAACAACTAGTAACTATATCCAGTATGTTCATAATAAATTTATCTGATATGGAGGAAGACCTAACGTCAACGCGTAAATTTATTATCTTACTATAAGTAAAAAATGGTGACCATAGGGGTTAATTCCTATCACCACTTTATCACAACCACGAATTTTTTTCTGAGGATTAAGTTCCATAATTCAAAAATGCTCAAAACGCCATTTAAACAGTCTTAAAACGCTAGAACTAATGTTTTTCACTGCATAGCAGTGAGTATTGTTCACTGGTATGTTTCCGGTAAACCTACCAAATTTCAGATCAATCGGAGATCATTAACATCACAATCTCCAAAAATTCCAACCAAATTTGGAAAATTACCATTTTAAGCATTTTTTAAGAATTTAAAATATGACATACATTCTTATCATATACCAATTCATGTCAAATCAACATGTGTTATCATGTTCCAGATTAAACATAAATAAAATGATAGAAAGAATGACTTTTCGTATGTAAATCACATTTTAATCCGTCAAAACTTCCAAAAAGCTCATCTAAACGATCCCGAATCATCGAAATATGACGTGATTCACTCCATAGCAGTGAGTTCTTCTTAACTAATCGTTTCCAATGATCCTACCGAATTTCAGGTCATTCCGAGATCGTGATAATTCATGATTGCCAAAACCTAAACCAAATTCAAATAAATTATTTTTCGCATATTTAGGATTAAACTCATGTGATTTGCATTCTTGCTATATATCATATCCAGTTAAATCATCATGTTTCAGATTTAACACAAATATAGCCGATATATAAAGAATAGCTTTTCATATTTATAACAAATTCAATTTAATAAACTGCTTGAAAACTCATTTAAACGACCTTAAAATGCCAAAAAATAGCATGATTCATTGCATAGCAGTGAGTTTTTCTTACTAGATCGTTTTCGATGAACCTACCAAGTTTCAGGTCAATTGGAATTCGTCAAATTCATGACCACCAGCCTGTATCCAACTCGGAGAATAACGGTTTTAAATAGTTTCATGAACTAAAATAAATATGATATTGATTTCATTCTCCTTGTAATTATATTATGAGCTCAAGGCATATATTATGTTCTTCCTATTTCTAGGATACAGAATATCTCCTTTTATTAAATACACAAGAACCTAAGATATTATATTTTCTCCTATTCGGCGAAAAACTTAATATCTCTTCTCAAGGGTGGAGTTGGTCTCACTAGTACCCAAAGATAAAAAAAAATTTCTAGTTAAGAACCTCCACCACTAATGTAGATTTATCAAGGATAATTTTCACATAGTACATTAAGCACATTTTAATGACTCAAATAAATAGACCATTTTGTGGATCCTACTTATTAATCACAATGCTCAATCCATGAATAGACACAATTTCACATGTACAAATTTATTAAGAATTTTCATGAGTTCAAATAAACAAACCACTTTAGTGGTAACTATTTATTACTCTTAAAACTCTCAATTTACAAGTCAAATTACATATAGCTCATGAAATTATTTTATGGTAGAATATGGACCATAACTTAAGAGTTATATCAATAATGTGAAACTCATACGAAATACTGTCATATTTCACTTAATTACAACCTCCAACCAGAAAACAAAAATCTTCATCGAAAATCCAAAACTAGTAATCACGTAGGACATGAAAACATAAACTAAAATTTGAGAATTTTTTTTTTATGCACAAATATGCCAAACGAGACAATCATTAGTCATCCAGGATATCAAATAGAGGATTTCACTTTCTTACAAAATAATTATATCATCATGCAATATCAATTATACCTTGTAAGAACTAGTCAATAGAATCTTACACCTCTATTATTGAATTTAATACAACAACAATACATTTATTTGCTAATAGCCAATGTGTAAACCTATTATATGGCCAATATTTAATCATGGGGACCATGAGGAGTCACTCCACCACCATTGAATTAAAAACGAATTAAAATTATTAAGAAATAATTTCCAAAAAATAGAAAAACGCCCAAAACATGGTCCAAACGACCTCAAAACGCCGAAAAATACCATGATTCACTTTGTAGTGAGTTTTTCTCACCACGTTGTTTCCAATGGACCCACCAAATTTCAGCTCAATCGGAGTCCGTCAAGTTCTCTGACCTCCGAAAATACCGGTTATTCGGTCAAAAACAGGTTTTGCGTTTTTCTAGGGTTTACCCCAAAAAATTCAAATAATCTCTATCAAATATCAATAAGAAAACAGATATCTCATGATTACAAGAGTACACCAAAATTTTTGCACAGTTAATTCACAAAACAGCAGTGCAGTTTTTCAGAAAACCACATACACATATAATTCAAAAGCGCACATAAATACGTTATTCTTGTTTCATGAAAAAATTAGTTATCTAATCAGATGTGAGTGGGCTCTGATACCAATTGATGGATTATTATACGCAGCGGAAGCAATCCCAGTATCAAAATCACATGTAATCTAGACAACTAACGTAAACGGGGTTTCACGGGTTACATCTAGAAGCGTGAACATATTTATTTTTTGCGTGAGTCTTCAATTCCATAACTTCTCAATGAAATCTCCACCACCCGCACAATCGTGATCCTCGAACGTTCCACGGTCTTCTACTGTGTTACCCAAATAATACCCAAAAATAGTAATGTCGTGTGGGCAAAATTCTAGGAAAAATAGCTGAAAAATTTCGGCCACCATGGCTGAAATTTTCGGCCTCCTTTTTCTCTCTCCTTCTTCTAGGTGGAAAACTTTATGTATTTATAGCACAAGTTTTAAGGGTTAAAACCCTTTTCCAAAACCTGTTGGGTTTTCTTTTCCACCAGAAAAAGGATTCCTTTATTTCCTATTATTTAGGCACAGTAAGGACCACATAATTTAATTAACAAGGCTCTAATTATGAAATTAATTTCTAATTTTCAAAATTAATATCTACCATAATTAATTACGAATTGTTCCACTAAAAATTCGTAATTGCACTCCTTATTCAATTTCAAAATTTATCCATTAAATCTTATTTAACTCTCCATGTTAAGATTCAGATACTAATCAACTAAATTAAATTACTGACAATTTAATTTATTGATTATTTCCTTTAGATTTTTGCTTAACTTATTTCATGTGTCGGATACAAAATCCACCGGCCGAGTTTACACATGAAAACTTATAAGCTTTCATAAAGGTGTATCATCAATCTCTAAACCGAGACATGGATTCCATCAACTAACTATTACTTCGCCAATGTACATTATTATTATCCAATTTACCAGGCATATTGACCCGCGAAAGAATCTCGCCTTTTAATAAATCAAAACAATAATAATATACACAACTAATAATAATTATATCAAGATTAAGAGTATAAGTACATTTAATGGCTAGAGAGCTTATTTTATTACGTAAGTATAAAATACTTATCTCTACTTGGTCTGTTCAATACATACAAAATGTACTAACACAAGAAGTTGGAATTAAGCCATTCCCATAATCAAGATAAATTATATTTAATCTTGTGCTACAATCATCCATGATAGTTTGTCCAATTCCATCATTAGATTGTAAACTCAAACTTTATACTTATAAGAACCGATGATTTAATCTTCCGTGTATAAGCTAAACTCTATACACTAAATCATCTACTATACAAGTAAATGACACGGACGACTATATGATCTATTTAAAACTTTATTAAAATTGTATAAGTAATTGTTGCATAATAAATACTATATCGAAACCAAACTCAAGATTAATAGTATATATCCCAACATTTCTTCTTGTATGATCTCCCTGTAGGCTATGGGAGCTTCTTTGATTTACAATCTGATTTCTTATTTTTGTTTATATGTTCTAGATTTTAATTTGTGAGATTGAAGCAGCTTTGTTATTAAAATCTACAAGTTAACCACGATGAAAGAGAAGGGGAGCTAAGAGGGAGGGGTTAGGGGAAGAAGGTATGAAGAAGGAGACACTACCCACCTGTTTGGGTTTACACGAAAGAGATGAGGAAAAAAAAGAAAAGGGATAAATAAGATAAAAATTAAAAAGGGATATAGATAATAAATTTGAACAATAATAAAAACTGTAAAATAAAATTTTAATTCTTTTTTTGGCTTCACACTCTTCAGGAGAGTGATAATCACTCTCAATGTCACATAGGCTTAAAAGGTGGTATTTATTATACTTTGAATAAAGACAAGAGGATTATAAGACTCCCGCAATATTTAAGGGTGGAACTGATAAACGGAGACAATTCCAATGAAGTAATTATGTATTATTCCTTTTTTTTTACATAGGTCCAGTTGGTAATTTGTTTAGCATAGTTTGTTCGCCACAAACTTTAAAAAAAATGAAAAACTTGTACTAGTATCAATGCCATAACATTTATTTAATTATAGGATTTTCAAAAAAAGTGATCTAAACTATTTCATAAATTAATGTGTATGCAACTACGAAAATACTATATAAATGTGTTACTTTTTAAAGGACTACAAAGAAAATAGAATCTTGCCGACTAAAGGCGGGAACGACTAAACATAAGGGCCTAACAACTTTACGGTCACTTAGCCACGTAAAAATTACGTGGGGCACTTTATTTGGTCGCCCCCATTTAATATATACTCGTTTTTTAAAAAAATTTTAACTTGTACCCACTTTTTAAATAACTTCAGCTCCCCTTTCCCTCGCTGAGCTGAAGT